>CAKAOI010030045.1:0-19311 GCA_916701655.1 Sebastiscus albofasciatus | reverse complement strand
TGGTCTGGAGGAGCTGCAGCAGTTATTTCTGCACAAACGTCCACTGTACATTTACTAGATATTCTCAGAGCTACGAAGTCTTCTGCAGTGTGTAGTGTGCGCGCAAGCACGTGAGGTGGAGCGAGCTAAGTGAAGGCAAGCAGGCAGAGGAGCAGAGACTCCGGCCCTGGAGACCAGAGCTACGGTCTCCGCCGCGTCCTCTGACTGTGGCCTCTGATCGCGGCCAACACTGTTTTGGAAGATGGGCTTCACTAGATAGAACTTTGAGGTTTTGGTGCTTCCGTGTAGTTTGTGTTGGAGTCTGAGTCTGAACAGCATAGCCACATATGCGAGCGCGCATGGGACACCTACCCAGGTGATTTATACGTGTAAGAAGTTACAAACAGTCCCTTTAAGCCAGAACACCGACTCAAAACTTATAACTTATAACTTATAAATTATTCTGCACTTTCACCATTTTAATAAATAATTTGCTATACATGATGTCATGTGTTGAATCATGTGTTCAGGGATGATTGAACCAAAGGATGATGATTAAAACAAAGCGTTATCACTTGCATCAATGCATATTCTTGAATCAAATAGCATTTGTAAACAGCAAAAGCACAGACAAAACCTGTCTAACTTAGTGCTCGGTGTCGGCCCGTCAGTTCAAACACGGTGTGCCGCTCGACGTGACGTCTTCTTGGAATGAATTTCAGGGCTTCCCATTTGTTCTTGCGAGTCACCATCTGACACCTTCTCTATCTTATCTCTTTGGATTAGACGAGCATGTAGCAATGAGTCAGAATCACCTGCACTCATATGTCACCAAGTTCTCTCAGAGTCAACAACACAAGTCAGAAGAGTATTTGAGATTAGAGGGATAAAGTCAGCAGTTGGGCAGATTAAAACGCTAACTGCTTATAAATTCACATGTTGGCCTGTGGAGGCTGCTTGCATTGTAGGAGAATAATCAGGAAATTGTGCAGTGGCAGGCGTACGCACAGTTTTATAAATATTCTATATTTTTGGCATACGTACATTTCCTCATTTGTATGTATGCAAAAATTTAGTATAGTGTAGTGTAGTAGAGTTTTATAAATGAGGCCCCATGACACTTTAACAGCAGTGGATACAGGTCATGTCCTGACTGGATCTGGTCTGGATCTGAAAACATTTTCTGTTCTGCATGAGCGAGGCGGACTTCAATCCTGACCTGTTTTGCGGATCATTATTTGTTCTTGCATAAATGGTTATTTTGTAGCTGAATGTCTCCCAAAAACAATTGCACAATTACACATTGGTGACCTGACCAAGGTCCTAATATCTCCAAACATGTCATATTATCTAAATATGGTTTATCCAGGTGATCTAAACTCTAATGGCATTTTGATAATCTGGCTGATCATGTGTCTTGCCCTGTTAGACGTCTTCATAGTAGAGTTGCTGCATTCTCAAATCTCAGTGTGACAGAGTGGCTGAGAAGATGCCATTTGTCCCCATTTTCAACATCATGGCCATAATATTGCTTTCTAATTTAACCTGGCTTGTTAATTGTTTCTTTTAACCATAATGCCGTCATTGATCTGACATATACTATCCCAGGTTTATTTGTGTCAACAAGGATCAGTATTTTTAACCTTCCTGTTGTCCTCGGGTCAAATTTGACCCATTTTCAAAATTCACTATATCATAATTTCTTTCATCTCATTGCCCCAAAATAACATGGATGGTTCCCTATACTATGGTCTTTGCAAAAACAATTAATGACTACTACTTTCATTGAATTATGGGTGTTTTATTCTAATTTATAGCGTCTGTGGTCTTCTCGGGTCATTTTTGAGGACCACAGGTGTCTTTATGTGCTGCCATTAAAAAAAAAAAATGTAAATGGTTTCAAAACAATATTCTAACTAAACTTTTATATATACCCGTCTGTGATAACCCATCAACATTAGGTTCCTCCGATAACTATAGTCAGAATAATTCAGAATTTCTGCTTTTTTAAATAAAAAAATTGGTAGAATTACACCGAAATGAGGTTTATTAACCTTAAATTCCCCCCCAAAAAAACTGTAAAACTTGTGATAATGTGTTGGAATGAAGTTGGCCAAAATGGTGTAACACAGAATTGGGAGATAATGTATACTGTGTGGTTTATAAACAGTCAAACCAGAGCTGGTCAAGGTTGCATGGTCGACGGGAAGACTAAAGGGTTAAAAACAGGAGGGTTAAAGGGATAGTTGTGGTGTTTTGAAGTGTTGTTGTATGAGGTACTTGTCCATAGTAGATGTATTACTGACAGTAGATGGCGGTCGACGTGCCCCCAGCATCGAGAAACAGACAGGAGCATCACCGGAAAAACAGAAAAACTTATTTTAGCCACCTAAAATATTTGATATCCTTTTAAGTGTACGCTATATTTACAATATTTTCCGACGGCGAACTGAACTGAAAGTGAAATGCACCGTCATCAGATCCTGCTGCCTTTGGAGAGAGCATAGAGAAGTTTCACTTTCAGTTCCAGACATCTGTGTCAGCGCTGATGTTCAGACTGGTCGGTGCTCATACTGTAGGTGAACAGGTGCTCTGTGTGTCTACAGTAGAGCAGAGCATGGTGACATGTGGTGGTGTGTGCTGTGATTCAGGTAGTACAGTCCATAAACACAGAGTACTCTAGTAGCACAGGTGTTTAATGGGACATGATGGCCATTTTAATGCCCCTCCATTTCTCTTTCCCTTAGTGATAATGGTTCGAGTGAAACCACCATATACATCCACAGATGTTGAGATGCAGTCACACAAGCAAGCTGTGACACAAACTCTCTCTCTCTCTTTAACACACACACACACACACACACACACACAGGCTGAAGCCTATTAAAGAGGCTGACAGGCTGAGTTACGACGGCTTCACTCACTCATCTGATGTGACAGTGTTGCTTGGTTATGAGCGCTTAGGGAGAATTTACTGGCCTTCCTTCCCTTCCATCACACAGTCACCAGCAGGCCCAGCATTAGAATTCAAAGAACTGGTGGTGAGGATTACCTGTTTAATTTAATATACTACAGTATATACTATACTAATATATAACAAAAAAAGTGCCGCCTTTTATGAGAGATTCATGAAGTGCATGTGACAAATCATTTTTACATTTATTTATTTTATTAACGCTCTCCAAAGATATGTCATATATTATTTATAACTACTGATTGCCGTGGCGGTGCACGTGACAAATTATTGTTGCAGTTAATTGGTGCATTTATTTATTTTATTTGGGTTTACGTGTGTCCTATGTGTTTAACATGAATACAGATTGATTATTAAAGCTCTCCAAAGATATGTCATGTATTATTTATAACTACTAATTGAAAGCATGGACTAATGATCAATATCAGAAAAAAATTAAATTATTTTTTGTATGCTGAATGTAACAAACTGCCCCTGAGCAGAGTATAAGACACGGTGCAATTAATATTTCATTATTAATAAATAATTTATATGCATATATGAAGATAAGGTCGATCACAGGGGATGTATTTTGAGATATAACGTGTACCTGGACAATCACAAAATGACTCTAAAATGGATAACATGCTGTGAATCAGCATGCAATATAATATAGTATTTTTTTAAAATAAATGTTATGTTGCCAGTTATTAGTCTGTTGTTTCATTTAGCTGGTATGACAATTAAATACAGTTCCATCTTACTTAAAAAAAACATGTTTTACCCATGGCGGTTCTAGAGTTAAATTTGAAAAATGCATTTTTTTTGGTTAACAGAAGATGAAAGTGATGGAGAATCTGAAGGAAATGGAAGGTAAGAGCTTTTTCCACATTGTTCTGTCTATAAGCTGATCAGAGAGACTCTCTGTCAGTGGTTTATGTTCTATAGGGTACAGCCAACTGGAACAACCTCTCTAGTAATTCCATTCAAGGTCAGATGGAAAATGGGAGTTCTGTGATTTCTTGATTTTCATTGGGAAACTGTCTATATTTTATTCTTTTTTTCCACACACATCCAATCTGTGAGGAGGTCATAGGTCACAGGCAGCTACAGTAAAACAGCTGATAGAGCAGGACAGGTGTACCGTAGGGTAAAGAGGATCATTTCACTCAGACAGATAAACTGACCAGAAAAGAAGAAAATGTGATTCCTGTCTCTGCATCGTGATAAAAAAAAAAAAAAATAATAATGTACTGTTGCTGTCATTAACCTTAAGACCAGTTTAATACCACATCCCTTTCCAAAACAAGGTATTTTCCATTATGTAGATTGAATGGAACAAATATTACACATACATGGAAAGGTTATGACTGAAAATAGCGGGGGGGGGGACTTAAATGCCTAAGGTGTTCTGGTATCAAGTACACTTATGAATCACCCTTGCTTGAACATGGTGTTTATTATGGCCAATCCATAGCAGAGAAGTCCAGTAACAAAGCACCACTCGGGTTCAGATCGGGCAGGCCATTCCTCCCAATCACCCCCTTCAAGGTTCCTCCATCGTTGCCCACGGAGGTACCCTTTCCAGGACCCCTGTCATGATCCCACCACCCGTGAGCCCTGTGTGAGTGTGTGTTCTATTTTTTTAAGTCTCCTTTTAGCATGAATGCAGTGTGCCTGGTGTGTTTTGTTTCTGCCTCTCTCTCTCCCTCTCTCTATTTGGGAGGAGTAGCACACTGGCATGCCATGTTGTTAGGGAACTCTGACCTGAGGATCATCATCAGGAATTAATATAAGTTTAGGGCCAGGAAGTCAGAGTTATTAATGTATTATTATGAATAACTATCCTGTATTCTTTGCTGGAGACTGACAGTTCCAAGTTTAAATATTTTCAGCGCCTTAGTTTACTGCAGCTTCTGTTTTGAATTGAAACTGATCAGTTTCTTTGTACTTATGGATTCTAAAGCAACGCATTTCCGTTCTCCTTTGTCTCCAAGTCTGCATCTGGGAGGTGGAAGGACACCAACAACACCCCGAGATTAAGAAGGCCACATACTCTGAACTGCCGTTCAGAGCACAGTCACAAACAACAGTCAGAGTTCCTCTCAGTGACTCTCGGGCTCTGTTCACACCTGGCATTAACATGCGTCTTGGGTGATCGATCACAAGTGGGCAGCTCTAAGATAATCTGTTCACACCTGGCATTAGAATGCGTCTCCAGATGCATCTTGAGTTCCCACTTGTGATCCGATCTTACTTCCCCGCTCTATAAGCAAATAAACACGTAGTAAACACACGGCTAATACAGCATACTTTGCGATGTATTATTACAGGAATGTCAGTAGTAACATTCTACATATTCCTGGATTCTGGAACATTTTATTAACATCAAAATATAAGGTTATTGTACCGGCGGTCCCCAGGGACCTCCATGCCACCGGCACCACTGCCTTTGTCTGGAACAGGCGGGTACAGGGGGTTTTTAGGAGGAGATAGCAGGTCAGGTCAAACTTTTGACATTTTGAGATTTCTGCAAGAATTGCATTTTTTGCCGATTGGACGGCGAGCTCTCCCGTTCTGGAAACTGTTCAGAGACCACCTTATTGTCAATCTAGCTAGGAAAGCCATCCATTCTCTGAATGCTCTAGGTCTCTAGTTTGTGGCTGTAAAGTTTCATGACGCTGTGATTATCCTAGAGGTCACCACAGGTCATTTTATACAGTGAGGTCAAATTACAAAAAAATGGTCTCACTGCAATGAAATGGCTACTATGGGGACTAACATCATCACACATGAATACAGTTGGGCTCAGTGGATCCACAAGAATCAATGTTACAGTGATACCTTATAAACCATAATTTATCTAATTCCAAGACCGTTTAGGGACCCCAGTATGCAGAAATATTCAAACACACCATTTTAGAAAAAGGCGAAAATAACACATTTATACTGCATGCATACAACTGCATGGTTCTTATCCAAACCTGCATATGACATGGTTGGTGCCAATGGATTCCTTTTCTACTTTCATATGATATCTGTAGCTTCACTTTAGCCCTAAAACTGAACATTCTAGAGCCTCTGAAAGACAATAAAGCCAGTCAGGATCGCGGGTCTCTGAGGGGTTAAGACCTAAACCAAAACACTACAGTGTGAAAGGGGTCTCCTGGAGTGATGAACCTAAGAATTATCATCTGAATCTGCAGCTCCCCACGGCTGCTTATCCTGAGTTTTCATTGTTTAGCCGTCCGGCCCACAACATCACTGTTTTTGGCTCACTCTCATCGCTCTCAAAGTGTCGTTTCCAGCAGTAGCAGGCAGATGTTTTCAGGGAATCAGTGATCCCACAAGTGAAAAAAGTACGAGAGGTATTCACATTCTAACTCTGCACACACACCCTTGGAAATGAGGGTTAACTCTACTTCACATTTGGGATAATGGTGTGGGCGTGCGTCTCATCCCAACATACAATACACTCCTCAAGGACAACACAAACACACATGTGCAGAGAACCTTTCTCAAGTAGAATCCAAAGAGGAGAGCCACTCAAAGCTTCTTTTTGTTTTGTCATCATTACTGCAAACAACTTAAAACAGCCTTGGAAGCATATACAAGAAGAAATAGCAAAATTCCCGTTTTTAACCCTTCCTGACCCCCCCTATAAAGTCTGCATTCAGTTTTCACTTCGATTCATGTGTGTATGTTTGTGAAAATGAACAAAAGTCTTCAAAAACCTTCATTTTCTGAGGATACGAAAAAAAAAAAAAAAAACAAGTTTGAGAATAAATCATTAATGAAACGCAAAAGACGTTCTTGTAGACCTGGATGCGAGACCAGAGTTCACCATCCGAAACTAAAGCAGCCTTCGTTACTCTCTGTGTGACTTCAATTCCCCGAGGGAAGCTGTAAAGAAAGCTTGTTGTTTTGCGGAAAGCTGCTGGGAAATGCACGCACGCACACACACACATACACACACACATGCATTTACAGAAAAGGTTAGCTGTGACACGTTCCTTGGCATTTTCGAGGCAATAAAACCCCATCAAGCAAACACAGCCATGTGTGACCAACATAGCTGCTCGGCTGCTGCCCTACACACTGCTGCCGAGCACCAACAGCTGAAGGCTTCCTGAGGTGTCGGGGCTGAAACTCTCGCCAGCAGAAAAAAAAGAGAAATAAAACAGAGGCAATAAACCAGAAGAAGTGAACACAAAGTATTTGGACTTGGCGACAACTTCACTTGTCGGCAGCACCAAATACCCTGAAATCTTGTTAGGTGGACTTCAGTGAACGGCAGGAAGCACGTGTACCAAACCAGACAGTCTTCTTTATAACAGAAGCCAAAGAGTTGAGGGAGGCAAACGATCTGACACCGGCGAAGTTGTCTTCTTGTCAACAGAACACTCGCTCGCTGCCGATTAGGACTTCTTTTAATCCACACTTAAAGGGACATTCCTTTTTTAAAGCAACTTTGATTGTGTTTTTGTTCTTTGGGAAATCAGTATCTCTGCCAGGCGCAAGCCTCGGGGGAGATAATGTGTTCAGTCTTGTGTGTATGCGTGTGTGCATGTAGGCCTATCTGTCTGTCCGCAGCTAATCTTGCCTACTACTGGACCCATCAGCCTAATATTTTTTGTACTCATGTATGACTGCAGTGACTCACAATTTTTGAAAAGCCTATTTTATTGAAGCTATCAGCAGATCTTTCGTGAGCAAGACCACGCCTCAACGCGCCACTTCCCGTATTCCCTATAAATACCTGCTTAGCCCACTCCTCCTGTTCCGCTTTCGTATTATGCACCCCTCCCATCCTTCCCACCCCATTCTTCTCTCCTAATCTCCTCGATTCCTCTTCATACGGTCTCGAGGGGGTCCGTCATGCCCGGGCGCTCCGGCGGATCCTAGATCGAAGCTCCCCAAACCGCATCCGACTAAGTGGACAAATCGCAAGCATCACCTGTGTTTTCCTTCAATCAAATTGTTAAATTGTACTTTGTTGATGGCGTGGTCCTTGCTAGTGAATTAACTGTTTTATACTGTCATTGACTGCTGACTCCTCACTCCTCTAAACCAGCTTGCATAGGGGCCTCAAGTCATCAACAACTGCTTCAGTTCAGAATCTTGTTTACGCTAGGGATTGGAAATGGTTCCGGTCCAGATTTCCATGCCTAGGAAAGATACACAAAAATGCCAGCCCAGTTTTGGACCATCTATATACTACTTTTTTTTTTGTTTTAATTAGATTAGTTCAATTGATTTAGAGTGTTGACATACTAAAATTAGCTATTTTTCTATTTATCCCTAAACACAAAGTACAGCTGATGGTGATGAGTATTGAACAAAGTGAAATGTTTACCTGGTGATAGATACAGTACAGGTGTTGAGATCTTTCATTAAAATAGTGAAAATTTTGACCTGCAAATGAAACGAGAGGAAATGTCAGAGAATCACCAACGTTATTAGAATCCACCCTCTAAGGACCTATAGTATGTGTAGACAAATTCCATAGCAATAATGTATCCAATAGCTGAGATATTTTGTGGTTATCGTGGTTTGTCATTGATGTGCATTAATTAGTTTACATTTTTACTGGCCAATGCGTGAATCATAAGCCATGCAGACACCACTCAGCAATCCTTGCTCCTCTTGAGGCTACTTTTTAAAGCTCGACTATGGTTTCCAAAGTTTTGACGGTGCTGCTATGACTCAGTGGGAGCACGAGGGATTTACGGCAAACAGAGCAGTGATACATCGTACAAAGGCTTATTAAGTCAAGGCTGTTTTAATTAAAAAACTGCTTCTGCCTGCATCAAAATAAATTTGTTTGAATCAAACCACTCACATCTTCATTAATATCAATATCAAGTATTGAAATGTATGTTCATTCAACTATTGAAATTTATGTTTTTTTTTATACGTGGTCCCTATCAAATGAACTTGTAAATAAAAAGTAAAGAAATAATAGCAAATGTATCAGTTCAATTACACCTATTCAGTTTTACTCCTCATATAATCATCTTCTGTGATTTAGTGATGTGTGGTTGGTCCATCAGTCACTTCACCGAACTTACTAAGTAACATGTTCACAGATTTCATGGGGACTATTTCTTTTGAAGAAAGTAGTTCCTAAGAAACAGTTCACAGTGTTGAGAACATGTTGCTGTTGCATTTTTCATTGCTATGATCTCTGCAAACAATATTCCATTCATCTCTATTGTATTTGGGTGGAGGCAAACATCTCAGAAACGGGTATCTCAAAACCTAGACAAATACATTTTTAAACTTTGTGCATGAATAGATACCACTACAGGTAAGGGGGATTTTTTAGTTTTATTCTTTGGATTGATCCTTGCAGCAAACCTGAAAATGTACGCATGATGGATGAATCTACAACACAAATAAACAAACGGACGGAGACCAAAGCACAGACAACAGTACATACTTCCCTTAAGCCCAAAGAAGTGAAAAGGGAAAACAGTAGACATTGATAAATGTTCTCTCACACCCGACTATTGTTCAAGGATAAACTCACTGGTACCTGCAGCCTTGAGTCTGTGCAACTTCCTTCAGCCAAGGCTATTTAACACTCAAGGCTGAGTCACAAACACAAGTGCATCTTAAATTCCATTACTTTCCTTAAAGCAGTTTAGAGTCCTCCACTCTGTAGCAGTCACCTGGGAATATTGAACAGTCACAGTTAACTGGGCTTTTAATTGAACTCTAAATGAAGGGATATATATCAAAAAAACAAAGCTGTTACATTAACACTTGAATGTAACACAGGGATAATGTAGGTCCCTTTGAGAAATAGACTATCAGTGTAATGCACTTGAAAATAGGTAATGGAAAACACATTTGCTAAACCCCTCTTTAAGGATAGCATGTTGCTAATGTCAGTGCATAATTATGTTTTTTTTTTCAGAAATATATCAGTAAAACCACAATGGGACATCCTCTTGTGAGCATGCTGAGCAAATTTCATGGCAATCTGCCCATTAGATTATGAGATGCCAAAATGTTGGCATTTTGACCTCTGGAAGCATTATTGCACTCAGTAAAGATAATGGCAACAATATATATATATATATATATATATATATATAGAGAGAGAGAGAGAGAGAGAGAGAGAGAGAGAGAGAGAAATTAAAAATAATGAGTAAAATTTTGCTGTCAAAAAGTTGACTAAAATTTTAAAACTAATGATAATGAAATGTCTAAACTGCAAGTAAAACTAATCTTTGTCAAAAGACAGATTAAAACTACCGTAACACTTTAATTAGGAATTAAAAGTCAACCCTTTTTAACTCGCCGAGTGTGGCCACATGTTTTGACAAATAAAGGTAAGTCTCAATTAGACTCTGGATAACTTTAGTCAATATGGACATGCTACACATGGTGAGATCTGTTAGATTCTCCACAATGCAACTGTTCAGTTCATTTTACTGAAACTATGAGCACCAAAGTATAATTCATTCAGATTCACCAGCATGGTAAACAGCATAGATGAAAAAAAACAGAAAAGTGGTGACTACCTACCTTTGAAGCAGTCACAAAGTCAAAATATGTGTCCATTCCTCGATTATTTATGTTCCTCTAGTCTATAAGGGTCCACCGATCAAAATAATCAAAACGTTTTTTCATAAAAATGAATCCATGTTGTGAAAATTGTCATGTGAAGTCACTGTCTTCTAACTTTGTTCATCAAAAGACCGCATTTCATAAACAATATTTTCTCTTCTTTTTGGGTATGGGTTGGGTATGCCTGTTTTTGTTACCTTGCTGGCTACAAGATAAAGTGTCTCTCCTCTCTCTCTCTCTCTCTGTTTAGCTTTCACCCCTTTTCCTTTTCAGTATGCTAAATAGGGTCATTGCTATTCAATAGTCTAATTTAATATTCATACTGGTTTAAATGAACAATTTTATAGTATTTCCCATCTTTGCTGGGCAAGAGTCGCCTTTCCCAAATATACGCTGGCTGAGTCCCGTTATTGAAGCAAATAAAAAGCCCGGGCTATAAATTGAAGTTTTACGGTAAATCAAGCGTTGCCTTGGAGAGATTTTGAAATGAATCAGAGAAATAGCACAGTCACACAATACATACTTAAAGTTTGAATACCTAGTGTCTCCAAAAGTAGAATGGGAGCCAGAGCCTTCAGCTATCAAGCTCCTCTTCTGTGGAAGCAGCTCCAAGTCTTAGTCCGAGAGGCAGACACCCTCTCCATATTTAAGAGTAGCCTTAAGACTTTCCTCTTTAATAACGCTTACAGTTGGGGCCTGTCCAAAGCTGGCTCAGGCTGCCTTGGACCGGTGCGTCTCATACCGATGCTAAAGGGTGCCTTGTGTGGTGGTGTCAAATGGAGACGGCAGTGACCAAGCCTTGGTATTTGACGCCCTGGGAATGAGAACGGGCTGATTATTTTGGTTATTTGTCCTATTTATATCATTATTATAGCAGTTGTGCTGGGAGTATGGTTGGTGGGCATCTCTTCTCTCTCTCTCTCTCCACCCCAACCGGTTGAGGCAGATGGCTGGCCCCTCACCTAGAGTCCTGTTCTACCCGTTAAAAGGAAGTTTTTTCTTGTCACTGTGTCCAGTGCTTGCTCATGAGGTGACCGTTGGGTCTCTATGAATTATAGAGTACGGTCTAGACCTGTTCTGTATGAAAAGTGTCTTGAGATAACTTCTGTTATGATTCAACGCTATATAAATAAATAATTGAAATACTGCTCTGTACAGAAAAATATATTGTAGTACAGCTAGAGGTGACTATTGTGAATGTGCTGAAAAGAGCTCACGGTGACAGTGCTCTTGTAAAGGGAGTTCAAAGACAAAAAGACGAAGAAGCATGATGTTTTAATTCAGCAGAAGCCAGAGTTATGTGGATTTACAGAACAGGAATGTATCAGGGTTACAGCCAAGGCGAGAAGGCCAACTACTTTCATGTCCTGATGTAAGAGAACCCATAATGTGAAGTGATGTCATAGATTACAAACCAGAGGAATAATGTAATATAATAATAATAAAAAAAACGTGCTTAATATTTTCTCTTAGCCCCTTTTCAATGTTTTCAGAATTGAGGGAATACATTAAGCGGCCAAGCGTGAAACCCAAATGCAATATCGACTCCTGTCTGCAATTTGTCAAATCTGTAAAATATATGGCAGCGTGGAAATATCCAGCGCCACCATTTATGGGGGCTTTCATAAAACATATTCTTTGGTAATAGTGTTCTGCAGACAGCCTTATGTATTATTGAACAGTTCTCATTTTCATTCAAACAACCTGTAAGTCCTTCACGCACACACACACACACACACACAAACATAAACACACATGCACAGGGGCACAAAAGCCCTTACAACATTTTGCGAGGGAATTAGTCACCCTGTCCTTTGCAGCCAATTTTCCGCAGCTAGCCGTGGCATTTATCAAAGCAGAGCAGGTAAATGTGCACTTGCCAAGCAGTTTTATTGAGCCTTATTTAGTTGCCATTCTTACTGAGCTAACCAAACCCCCGTAAACACACTGAAATGTGCACACACACGCACATGCACGCACACACACAGTTATCCATAATAACCAGCCTGATGTGAGTATGGTTGATTACATTATTACCTTCTTGTGGTTCAAAGACAGGCCAATTGTGTTTCCTTTGTCTCACTTTCAATGTCACTCTGACTGTTTTCTCCCTCAATCTGTCAGCTATTTTTTTTTAAGTCTGTTGAGCTGAAGGACAAGAGAGGAGAAGTGTCCTCTCACTTTAATAGTCAGTAGATTTTGGTCTTAAGCAGTGTCCTGCTGATGCTCTCATTATCCTGAAAAGAAAAAAAAAAAACAGATAATATCATTAAGTTCAACCATATTTAACGGTAGACTCATACCAATGAGCTGCAGTGGACCATTTTTCTGAGTGAAGACAGTCAGGGAGGAATTCCTTAAGGGATAAGTCTGGTGATGTCTAACCCTATGAGGCCAAAACCAAATTAATCCCACTAACACGTATTGTGTGTGTATCAAAGCCGAATATATCTTCTTCCTTTCATCCAAAGAGCTCCATTGTTGTCCAAAAAACTATTAAAAGCACATCAATGAGCCACACTGTTGTACTGGGTGACGTGTTCTTTCATTACTATGAACACACACAATGCAATTTATTGTGACTCAATCCCACATACATCGTCCTGCTGCCCCAAATACTCACTAAAGCACCAAATGTGGATTCATCCACCGCTGAAAATAGTCCCCGACAAATGCACATTTTCCTCCTGTTTGAGTAACGTTTGCTCAAAACTAGTGTCCTTCTGTTTTACTGACTATATACAGTATATATATATGTAAACTTTACTGCACATAATTACGATGTGACGAGTTTTAATCCTATCTGACATTTAATACATTATCATGAGCTCCTATCCTGACCTGCTTTGTCAACCTTCCAAGTGCACATAAAGGTTGAGACGTTTTCCTCTTCAGATCTATCAACCTCTGTCTGACATGCCAAAGTGCGCTTGATTAAATTACACTGAAATATTAGATCATATATTAGTGTTCAGGTCTAATTATTTGGGATGCACTATTGACCTAGTTTGTAATTGAATTCAAACAGCAACACATTGTTGTGTTTATTAATTCATGAAGAACAGCCTGCTGCTAATGATTGGGTGCCTTCGCAATGAATTCCTCATTTCTCACTCCGTCTCTCTCTCTTGGCCTCTGACAGAGCTTCTCTTTCATGTTGAACATCTACAGTGCAGATAAGATCAAATATATGTGGAAGTACTTGACAGGAAATGAATGTTTCAGTTGAATCTGCTGTTTTCCAGAAGATACAACTCCATTTTTTCTGCACTGTTATTGTTGTTTTTTTCTCCCTAAAAGCACAAGCCAAAATGCTCAGAAAAAAGACAACTGCTTATTTCATGTCCTGTTTCAGTTAGATTTTAATGTTTGTCATGTATCAGTTGAAATGTAAGCAGAAAGCACAAGAGGAAAGGTCATTACACTGACTCACCGGATGTAGACTGTGGGTATAAGCCTGCCATTGGCTACGTATTTCAACGGGCATCCTCCTCCTCTCCTGCTATCTGCACTGTTATGCAAGGGCACTGTTGCCGCATCCTGTGCTTAGCGCTGACCAAGATGATTGTGATTGGTTTAAAGATTACTCCCAATGTAAAATCAGCCACAAGAAATCTGGGTGTTATCCTTGACAGTAACCTGAGTCTAAAGCACCATGTTAAAAAAGTAGTCCATCCGTGTTTTTATCAACTATGAAATATCTCGAAAAACACTGAGAAAATTATACACGCCCTGATATCCTCCCGTCTTGATTACTGTAATACCTTGTACACCTGCTTAAATAATCGAGCAATTGAGCAGCCAAATAGTTCAAAACTCTGCAGCTAGACTGCTAACCAAAACCAAACGCTGCTCTCACATCACACCAACTCTGGCTTCACTACATTGGCTCCCAGTGTCTTTTAGAATTGATTTTAAAGTGCTTTTAATCGCATATAAAGCTCTGAATGACCTAGCACCGGAGTATGTAACTGAGCTTCTCACACGTTACTGTCCAAACAGGCCCCTCAGATCAGCAAGTCTGGGTCTTTTAACAGTTCCAAAGACCAGGTTGAAAACAAAAGGCGATCGTGCTTTTGCAGTACCGACTCTGGAACAATCTTCCAATTGGCATTAGATCAGCAGACTCAGTCATAACTTTTAAATCCCGTCTTAAAACCCACTTTTATAAAATGGCTTTTCAATCAGATGCATTTTAGTCTTTTGTATGCTTGTGTGCTCATGTGTATATATGTGCATATGTAACTGTATGAATATGTATATGCTTGTTTCTTTATTTTTCCATCCTATTGTTTTTATTTAATTATTTATGTTTCAGTGTATTCTGTTGTACGTTATATGAATTTCCTTGGAAAGCACTTTGTGCTTTGTGCTTGAAAAGTGCTGTACAAATAAACTTATTATTATTATTATTATTATTATTATTATTATTATTATTATTATTATATACAAACAAGCCAGAGCATTTTCCCCCTATACTAGAATGATAATGTGTGTAACCAGATCTTTCTTATAAGTTTGGCTATGCATGACTAGGGGGTCATTATAGGAAAAGAAGAGGTTGTGCGCACACTGGAAATTGCAGGCTTCCAAAAATCAAATGATGCAATGTGTTAAAGTGGCAGTAGGCAGTATATATTTGGCATCATTGGGCAAAAATTCCATAATAACCTTTCAGCATATTGCAATTCAACTGTTCTGAGAGATAACTAGACTTCTGCACCTCCTCATGGCTCTGTTCATGCTTTAGAAAATCCAGCCCTTGACGGGAAACTTTAACCAATCACAGGTCATTTTATTGAGTGAGCGTTCCTATTGGCTGTGTTCCGGTCATGTGACTGGAACTTGGCATTCTTTCACAAGATTTCTCAATGGCGGCGGCATCACAAATTTTCGCATTTTACAGCTAAACTGTGCACTACAAGATGATTCTGAAAACATTTGAAGCTAGAAATAGACATTAACGTAACATAATATTGATTCATATTTGATCAGCGCTGCCTAGTTTGACCGTTTGGTCAGAGTTCGCAACTGATTGACAGCCGGCTCTCATAGACGGCAGCTGGACAGATCAGATCATCTTCGACGTGCTGTTTTCCTCCGGTCTGTGAAATCTTGAAGATGCCGTTAGGAGCACCGGAGGACACCAGAGGACACAGAGGAACATGATTTTTTCAGGTTACCTGTTTCCTGTACTACTGTCGGGTTATAGCAACCGTTTTATAAAAATAACTTTTTTTAATCATATTTGCTCCAATCTCGCCTACTTCAGCTTTGACCTTTAAGGTCTTCAAAACATTGCGTCGCTAGATTTCCTTTTCTTATTATGGTGCTTTTGCACCTTCACCTGGATGTCAACAAAACCATACAAACCCATCCTCTGGGATCAGAGGGTATCCATACAAGCAGGATTAATCAGACTGTTTTCACATCACTATTCAGATTGTTCTGAAGGGGGCTTTGACCAATCAGTGGTGATAATAGGGGTGGGCAGATTAACTAATACACATCACACTTAGTTACCCTTGGTGTCACTTAAGGTTTAGGAAAGGGTGCTGCTGGGGTCCGACACAATAGACCCACGTCTCTTTAACAACTGGCGGGCCTAAAGTTCTTAACACAGCTGTAAATACATTTAGAGATTCCATAAGCTGCGCCAAGGTACCTGTTGCTCCCCTGCTGCCGGTAGCGGCGCCATTGAAAAGCCCGATACTGTGATGCAAATCAAACACACGCAGCAGAAATGTGAAAGTCTGTGAAATGTGAGGGTCTAATTTGTCCTGTTTACTGTGATGGGTCTGAGATGAAAGCAGCAAAAAACACTGTATCACTGTAGATCAGGGCTCACGAGTGTGTGTGTGTGTGCACACAGAAATACAGAAATACACACCATCATCAGCAGCAGAGTTAGTCAACACCATCTGTGGTGTCTGTGTATTCCTCTCTGAGAGTGCTCATCAATAGAAATCAGGTTGACTGAAACCGTGTTGCTCAATAAAAAGCTGTACTGCAGGTAAAACTATCATTCAAGTGTGTGTGTGTGTGTGTGTGTGTGTGTGTGTGCACACATAGTAATCATCTCCAACATTAAACTGAGGCTGTTTCCAATCCAAATCACCGTAGTGAAAGGTGCTTCTGCCCTGGTATTACCACCCGCATGCTGGCTCAATATTCCACACACACCTCTCCCCTTTGTTTTGTTCCTGATTGAGGCCTTGTCAGTTGACACGGGAGAGACATGATCTAAAAAAGAGGGAAGCAGCGGCTGCCAGAAACTGTAGAAAATCATGGCACTGTAATATTTTATGTGCCCCATTAGGCTATGAATTGTGGGTAGGATTATCCATGGGGGGCCCACAAGGAATGGCCTAACTCATCCCAATGGTCCCAGTGGTGGCAGTTCTGGCTTTTATTCTGACCAAAATGTGCTATATCAGCTTCACGGAGGAGAGCAGATGAAGACAGCCACCTCTGTGATGCGTCTGCAGGGTCGGAGCCGAGCTGCAATGCGGCCGGCCATCGGAAAGAATGTTGCCTCTGAAATCGATGGGAGATGCTTTATTGTCACAATGCTCTGGCATCCTCCGTATGTTCGCTCTGCATTCATGTGGCGTTTGTGTTCTCGAAGCACTGGCAGTTTTTCCACACTCTTTGAATTCAATGTGCAATACATTTTACATGTGTGTCGTCAATCAATCAATATATAAAGCGTGATTAATCGCATGATGGTCCATAGTTAATCGTGATTAATCGCAAATTATTCACACATTTTGTATCCTTTCAAAATGTAGCTTAAACGGAAATTTGTCAGGTATTTAATACTCTTATCAACATGGGAGTGGGCAAATATGCATTCGGTATGCAAATGTATGTATATATGTATCATTGGAAATCAATTAACAACACAATACAATGACAAATATTGTCCAGAAACCCTCACAGGTACTGCATTTAGCATAAAACAATATGCTCAAATCATAACATGGCAAACTGCAGCCCAACAGGCAACAACAGCAGTCAGTGTGTCAGTGTGCTGACTTGACTATGACTTGCCCCAAATTGCATGTGATTATCATAAAGTGGGCATGTCTGTAAAGGGGAGACTCCCTTGGTACCCATAGAACCCATTTTCACACACATATCTTGAGGTCAGAGGTCAAGGGACCCCTTTGAAAATGGACATGCCAGTTTTTCCTCACCAAACTTTTGCACAAGTTTTGAACGTTATTTTGCCTCCTTTGTGACAAGCTAGTATGACATGGTTGGTACCAATGGACCACAAGCAGTGCTGTGAGGACATTACGATATTTTTTTCCCCAGCCTTGCTGAAGATGAACTTGACTGGAGTCCTGACCTCAATCCCATCCAACACCTTTGGGATGAACTGGAACACTGATTGTGAGCCAGACCTGATTACCCAACTGTCCAAGACCATGTTCAGACTGACTAAAGAATTAAATGTGTGAAAAAACACAAGTGAAGAGTTGTCAAATCCTGTCTCATAGTATTATAAACCGCTGTGCTTCCTGGATCATATATCATCTCTTCTTATGGGTACCTTCAGCGAAATACCCCCCTCAACATAGCCCCTTGTGTGTTTAGTTATTTTTTTTTAATACAGAACCATGTTTGGTAATGCTCTTGTGACTGAATGGGAACAACTCCCTGCAGCCAGGTTTAAAATGTAGTGGAAAGCCTTCCTAAAAGAGTCGGCGGCTGTTACAGCAGCATATGTTTAGGGGCCACGTACTTTTGGCAAGTATGCAGCTGCTAAGCATAAAATGAAAGCTGTATACATTTTACAATAATTAATGCAAATGTTAGTGATATGGGCTAACTAAGTGGTATTTATAGCACTGACTAACATATCATTGCTTTTACATAATACATAGAAAAGTTACTGACTATGATGTTAATCTGCAGTGTATAATAAAACCCTTTTTGTTACGATAATATTGTAGTTGTTTTTTTTTTGTTTGTTTTTTTTACATGTTTCCACCCAGCTGGAGATGTGGTTGCTGTGGAGACACTTGTTACATTAAGTGAACCTGTGCAGTGTGTTATTTAAGGTTGAGTCATCACTACACTCATTGGGCCTCATTCACTAACTATGTTTCCACAAAGATTCGGGCATTCACCTACAGTATGTTTTCTGATTTTGGATTTGTTCATGGCTAAGAACAGAATCTATGCACACTCAAGAGCACACATGTTTGTGCGAATTAACTGATTATTGTATTTTCTTCAATTCTACAGTTCAAATTCTAATAATATTTTATTACTTTACAAAGCAGTAAGGCTAATATGAATAAACACTACACTAACGCTTGAACACCGAACAAGTAATAGCATCCAATGCATCTTTTTTGTGATATTTTATATCCACTACTGACACTATTAACTATGACACCTTGCTTGGCGTACCTCCACTTCAGAACTATTGAGAACATTTTTTTTGGTTTGGAGTAGTAGTAGTAGTACTTGTAGTAGCAATAGTAGTAGTAGTAATTTATTTTGATCCTTATTGACAGTGTTCTAAAAAATAATGCACATAATTAATTAATCACTATTAGGCATTAAATTAAAGGGAAAACAACTAAAATACTGTCCGAAAAGGTGTAGGCTGAAGCTTAAGCTTATTATACCTACCTAATAGGTAGACATGGCATCAGCCACTGTATTTTCTGCTCTCTTTACATGTCTTACTGTATGTCTAAACGAAATGGCTGGAGACACCAAAGCATAAGCTGCTGATTTGAGTTTTGGAGTGAGTGGAGAAAGGTTAGAGGATTATAATCAGT
>CAKAOI010030042.1:15641-44363 GCA_916701655.1 Sebastiscus albofasciatus | reverse complement strand
ATAAATAAATTTCCCCCCTTTTTTTCCTTTTTCTTCCTTATCCTCATAATAAAATAAAATAAAATGAAATATGGATAAAACAAAAAGGAGAGAAAAATAAATTAAAGAAAGAAAAAAAAATAAAGAGAGAAAAATAAATAAATAAATAAATAAATACATAAAAAAATAAATAATAAAGAATGAAAACTTTAAAAAAGCCAACAAAACTGGGCAAGATCAATATCATGTGACTGTGTGTGTGCGCTTGAGAGGGGTGGAAATCAAATTAAGGCAAGATTAAAAAGAATAAGATAAAATAAAGTAAAAATAAATATAAATAGATAGATGGATAGACGTAAAAGAATGATGGCTAAAATGATGGTGTTTAATAGGGTGATGGATAAATAGGGATCCAACATCCAGCGACACTTTAAACCGATCTGTGCCTCCAACTCAGCGGAAGTCGTCATATGACGTCAGAGGCGTTCTGCTTCCCTGTGAGCGGGACTTTAATTTCTGTTATAAAAGTTTAGTGATTATCTCTAAATAGCTGCTATATTTGTTTACACCATCATGGACCAACAGACCCAAGCGGATTTACCACCTGGCCTTGCCTGTTTGAAAGTAAGTTATAACGTTAAATATATGTATTTTAAAACGTTTTGCTAACATGGCAGCTATTGGTGTTTTTAGCTAAATGAAACCAACAACCAGTAACTAACGTTACAGTTACTAACGTCACAGTAACCAACGTTACATCCACGGAATACCAATTAACGTTAATTTACGATCAATACAGCTACATATAAGTATTGATCTTCTGCTTTTATTTACAACAAACTGACTTAACCCATGCTAATGTAACATCAGCTAACCTCATAGCTACAATGCAACAAACACAGTGTTGTGATTTAACTAACATAACGTTAATGTTATACTAATCAAGTTACAGTTAATCATGATCATGAGTCTATTGTCAAGATAAAACCAGATCTAGTCAGAATGTCTCACGTTATCTAACGTTCAACGTACGTTAACGTGTTGACGTGTTGACGTTAACATGTTGAAGTGTTGACGCTGAAGTTTTCCTACCAAAACAAACACTAGTGATGGCGAACTGAAACTTCATGAAGCATTGAAGCTTTCCAGCAAATTGGTTCGGAAAAGGGTTCATTTCTGGAGGCTTCATGAAACCAGCTGGTGGTCAAAGAGTGTAAACAGGCAGATATGATTTTAACCATGTGACCTGTTATATAATATATAATGTAATGTCTATTTTCTACTAAGTATATTATGAGTATATAACATACATGTGTAATAAACTGTATTTGTTTTGTGAGTAATGCATCTTATGTGTGTAAACCAATCCTTTAGTCAATAATTGTATTGTAGTGTAGTGTGATATAATATAATAATGGCAGGAGGGGTAATATTAGTGTTCTGTGTCACTTCTGGAAAGCGGCATTGGTTCAACCAGTGAAGATCTGAACCACTTCATGAACCAGTCACATGGTATGGCCGGGCAGCGAGGCTTTGGACGTCATCAATGACGTCATTGGTCTAAAATGATACAATCCTCGATATGCGCATCTCGGAAAACTTCCTGGATTACTCGACACACGCTCCGAAGCGTCGACACAGCGCGTAACATCAGTTACAAACACTTCAACATAGCCTAGCGTTACTTAGCTAGGAGTCATATAAGCGTTAACGCTAACTTATTTTAGCTGTGCAATATGTAACGTGAAACACACCATATGACCACATGAGTAAAAGGATGTAGGATAGAAACCTAACGTTAGTTATATTGTACACAGTTGATGCGCTTGAAGTGACACTATCCAGTTAAGAGAACCTCCAGACAAATCCTCCGGTAACGTGATGCTCTGATGGGGTGTGGATGGGTTTCAGGAAATGGTGTCCTTCTGTAGGAATGGGTTTGAAATGTTGAAATTTGTTGTGTGTACCAGTCATTAAAGCTTCAATAGGCTGTATGTTTTTGGCATCATTGGGCAAAAATTCCATAATAACCTTTCAGCATATTGTAATTCAAGTGTTCTGAGAGAAAACTAGACTTCTGCACCTCATCATAGCTCTGTTTTCAGGCTTTAAAAAATCTATGGCTTTGGCCAATCACAGGTCATTTCAGAGAGAGAGTGTGCTGCTATTGGCTGTGCTACGGCTGGTGGGTGGTGCTTGGTATTTCCTAAGCATATCTCAACATGGCTGCCGGGTCACAAACTTTCTCATTTTACAGCTAAACAGTACACTATTAAGAATGTTTACGTTGGCTTAGTTTCACCAAACAAATAATTATTCATGGCCAGTATTGTTGAATTTCATGCTTCCAACCTGCCATATTTTCAACAGATGTAAAATGTATTATTGACAGTTTTTTTGTATCATTTTTGGTTATTGCCAGACAATTAACTAGAGTGGCACTCGGAGAGCGCAGACCTCCGCCAAGCTGCCCGAGTACAATTGCCCCCCCCTCTCCGTGCAGCTTGCGCCATCATCATTGTGAACGCGTCATCAGGTCATGAACGCGTCATCAGTTACACTTAAAGCCTACAGAGCCAACAAACAAAAGCCAACAAACAAACCAACAAACAAACCAACGCGGTGAAAACATAACCTCCTTCCTAGGCCTTTGGCCTTGGCGGAGGTAATAATTGAGCTGTTTGATGAGTGTTGAGAGTATGCTGCTAATCACTGTGTTTTTCTGCAGAATGTCGATGCCCTGCTTCGGTGTCCAATTTGCTTCGACTTCCTCAATATTTCGATGATGACTAAATGCTCTCACAACTGTAAGTACAAGTAGAGCAGCTTTTAAGGTAGCTACTGTATAGTACTAATAACTGTAATTAGAAGCAAAGCATTGATTGAGTAAATGAAAACAAGGTCACTGAGCGAGTCGTGTAAACGAGTCAAATGCAGCTGAGGGCCTTTTGGAAAAAATAAAATGATACCTTTTGAAATGAATTTCAAAGCAATAAGAGATGAACATGTGAATGGTTATGGATGTCTTTACAAATGAGTGGAGTTATTTTTTTTTGCAGTATCCAGCCTGTTAGCTACTTGTACAAATAGTGAATGTTATCTTTGATATTGTTGATACCACGAGCAAGAGAAGCATTCAGTAGTCATCGTGACCTTCTGCCTCTCCGGATCCTGCTGCTGTCTCTGCAGTAATAACATCGAGTGAGCTCCCTGCTTAAGTTGAAGCAAGTTTATTTTAGGTGGATGCACCTTTGCCTGCATTCATTTGTGTCCATAGACTTGTGTCCATGATTGATCCACACTAGATGCTCCTCATATGTGGATCGAATACAGTCGTGCACTCCGAGATTATTTTTGCTATGTGTATTGTTCGATCCAAATTGTCACTGAATAACAAATTTGATGAAAGAAAGGAAATCTTCTGCCCGCTTGCTACCCGATTATGTTGTATAATACACACTTTGTTTGCATTTCATTTCACAGTTTGCTCCTTGTGCATCAGAAAATTCCTCTGCTATAAGCTGCAGTGTCCTGTTTGCAATACAGTAAGTATGAACTTGACTTGAATGCATAATTATAATCATATATAATTGTAATCATAATTATAACCCCAGGTCGTAATATGCATAATTACCATTACCTCAATATAGATGACACAATTTCAGGTCATCACCTGTAATTAATTGTATTAGTCTGATAAAGGAGACAGCATCCTTCATGTCTCGCTTGTTTTTCTTTCAGCAAGCAACAGAACAAGATCTAAGAACCAACCGTTTATTGGATGATTTGGTCGTAAACTTTCAAGCTGCAAGGTAACCATGCAACACATTATAAATGGTCCGTAGTAAATTGTCTTATGTGTACCCCTGCGTCACCAGTAGCTGTTTTTCAAAAACAGTTTTATCAGGGTGAATGATGGAGCAATTACAATTCAGGGTACTGCTATCAGTACAAGCAGGGAACATTTAAAAAAAGAATACTGCCCTAACCACATTTGTCCACATAAACAAATCAGCAAACAGATACATGATGCTGGATTCACCAAGTTACTGGTTTATTGG
The DNA here is from genome assembly GCA_916701655.1 of Sebastiscus albofasciatus. Taxonomy (NCBI): domain Eukaryota; kingdom Metazoa; phylum Chordata; class Actinopteri; order Perciformes; family Sebastidae; genus Sebastiscus; species Sebastiscus albofasciatus. The sequence goes on along the minus strand of CAKAOI010030042.1, from coordinate 40,323 downwards.
TCCTTAGTGAACAATACCACTTATTTATCATCTAAGTACTGTTACATCCAAGTATATTTCTGGCCTTTTGCACACCAGCTCAGATGGAGAACAAGAATCTAATGAATTCCTTTTGATACAGTCATCTACAACAAACAATAGTTCATATATTTAGTGTAATTATGTTGCCCTCAGAGATACAGTAGACAAACAGAATAATGAAAATGGCAGATCAGGAAATAAAACTTACTCCACAATCCATGTTAAGCCTCCCTTACCATGAACACAGGTGCACCGCCTGAGCGTCCCTCCAGCTTGTGTCGTCACGGTTCTAAGAACTGAAGAGGAAAAGCGATTATCGTTGTGATTTCAGGGGATCTCCTTGTTATTGGCAAGATCACAATATGTCCACAAGGGCACCAATTTCACTTTATTACAATTTACCAGCTTTAGAGAGACACTCATAATTGCCTTCCTGTTCTGATTTTAAGGATTTTCTGTAAATCAAATGGGGATTTTGTTTTTCATCAGCTGAGTTCATTCAAGGTTCTCCTTGTATTGCACGTCAGCGTGTGTTGTGTAGCTCTAGGGCTGATATGTTTTCATTACAGCAGGATGTAGGCATAGGGAGTGGTGTTCAGATCTGGTCTAAAGGAAATGTCTTGGTACTTTAAACTTGAGCTTTTTTTTCCCTCCAGTGACAGTGGTCACAGTGTAGGAAAACATTTACTTTAACTTGACCACATGGGTGCAGCTAGCCACATGCTTGCACTCATTTGTTTGTCTTACAACAACATCAAGGTATAGTAGGTCACCCCAGCCCCTGGGATTATTTATCCCTGCTGGTTCAGGGTCATAACCTCGTTCTCATAATCCTCACTCTGTATCCCTGTTAGTCTTTTTACATGATCCATTATTCATATTCAACATTAATTATTATTAGTTATTCTCAGATGGATATTGCTGTTTGTTGTGTGTAGAGGTGCGTGTGTGTACAGCAGTGCGGCAGGAGCACTTTCCTGGCCACTGAAACAGGGAAGATGGAGACAGACAGACAGAAAGAAGAACATGTCAGCCTGTTTCGCCGCGAAGCTGCGAATACCTTTTTAAATATTTCTTACCGAAGCTTCGAAGCCTTAAAAATGGCATTCAGGACAGCCCTAACAAAAGGACAACAGAACGTACATCTTCTTAGGGATGTATATTTTGCTTTGCTCTTGCTATTTCAGAAATAGATAATGGTCTATGAACAGAGTTCTATGAATGATCCATGTTTTAGGGTGCCTTATAGTATCTGTTGAGGTAAAATAGATGAAAATAAGTCAGCTTGACTAACTGGTTCATATTCTGTTCACCAGTGGGCATTGTCCTTGAGAAAATCCCCCCAAAAAATTCAACTAAAACTAAACTAAAATCAACAGAATTGTTTCCTCTAAGTCTGGGCTAATGCGTCAATATAACTTCTGAGCGCTGTTATCAGTCAGTAAGTTTCTCCCATCCATCAATCATCTCGATGTTATCGACTCAGAAAGGTCTCCCGTCGACCTGTAGACCTTCTGATTGTCATCGCTGTTATGAATGAGTGGCTTACTCAACTGCTCTTTCCCCCCGCTTTTTAATTTCCTGTTGTGTAGCACTGAGCGTCTGAAAAATGGGATTCCTTGACTTTGTCACAGAGCGTTGCTGCTGTGTAGTTATAGACTTGTCTCAAACAGTTGAGTTTAGGAATAGTTCATTTGTTCTGACATAAATATTCTACAGTTTGAGACCATTTCTTTCATAGATTTTGCTTTTGGGCCTATCTAAAAATGAGTCTGTACAGAATCATACAGGGAAGAATATTGAGATTACTCTAGCATCTGTCTGTGGTTGTGTTTTTCTGCTTCAGAAGTGTTTGTTGATTTCTTCTGTCATTTGCGCCACTCACATTTCTCACTGTGAAACTTTGTGGAAAACACAGCATTAGGTAGCTGTTTGCCCACGGCACTCATTTACTACCATTGAACTAGAAGCCCATTTCTCTAGCAAACCACAGCTGTATATTATCACAGTAACCAGCTACCTTGTCGTCTCTCCTCTCACTCAGTAAACTCATTTACTATAGTAGAAGTGTAGCTTGTACATTCAGACAGCAGAAACTGTAATTTAATTTATTTAATCACCAAAAGCACAATGGCCTTTTCTGTTATGAATACAGTACATGTTGTTTCATTGAACTTAGCAGTTTTCCTTTGTAATGAGCCAGTGTCTTCATACTTCTGAACAGCTATGGCGTTTTTTTTTTACTCCCTTCATTACATTTCATTTGTTATGTGTTTTAGATACAAGCTAAAAACACGTTTTGATATTTCTCATTGTCATCAAAATTCTGTATGTTTATCACAATATAGGTTATTTATAGGTCATCTCAATAACGATATATATCATGATATTTCTGATAATTCAATAAATAAATAGTCAATATGAAATAACCACATGGTGAAGCCTATTTTTGTATACTCCTGTGTGAATTAAATACTTGACTGAAAGTACTTAGTATTTTCCCATTTTAAGAACTTACACAATTTACACCCCACAATTTTCAAGTGAAATTATAGTGAAAAAATAATTGATATAGACTTAGCCTCTATTGCGATAGAAAAGATATAGAAAAATATATGCAATAGACATTTTTATATCACTTTGACAATATATATCGTCGTCATATTGCCCAGCCTTATTAGAGTTGAATAATTATTGAGTAAAGTAAAGTACTAAAGTAAAGGAATCATATTAGGGTGTCCAAAGGACTGGGGGTCAACAAACATGTGTGTGTATTTAAGGTCACTAACATCCAGCTTTAAAAGTGCTATAGTAGCTCTCCTTGAACTTAACACCCAGTTCTAATTGTAAAAGATTATTCTTGACGTTGTAGAGGGAATCAATATGGCCAGACATTAAAGTTTAATTAGTGTGTGTAAATGAAGTAGATGGTATTGACTTGCCTTTGGCTCTTTTGGTTACCGCAGATCTAGACCTGGAAGATCAATGAGACTGCCTAAACTTCTGCGTCCATCATACCCTCACACAGTATCCCGCTCAAATAGTGAATGTTGATGGGTTGCTGAAAGTCTGAACTTTTTATTTTTTGTAATCAATTTTATAGGATTCTATTTGTGTCCTGCCTCATTTATTGTTAATTGGTAATGTTTAAGCATTGGTTTGCAGTCACTTTGAATCTATTTCATTGTTAAATCCCCAGAAAGACCTGGTTTCTTAATTATAAGCTTCCTCCTTCCCGCTGAATAGTGAATTGTGGATACAATCAGATTGAACTATTGTATGTTTAGTTCAGCTCCAACTCATTCATTTCTACCTGAATTGAGTTCAAACCATGCTGAAGCACACCTTAAATTGTATTTCTTGAGAGGAGATCTTGAATATGTTTTATATTGTGGTGCCAATGCTGGAATAAAGCAATAAAAATGGAATAATAGGTACTCAAAATTGTTAAAAGTTTCTATTGATATTTCTAGGGCTGCCCCTTCTTAGTCGATTATTTGACTAATCGGTCGTTTTAGTCTTAGTCAACTAAGATTTCTTTAGTTGATTAGTCATTTTTTATGCTTGTTCATATCTGAATGACTTATTTCTAAGACACTTATGAGCACATCACTGGCAAACACAAGATTTAAAGAGGTGCTTTTGTGTGATCTATTGATTAACTCAACTAATCCATTAGTCAACAAAATCGTATGAGTGTTAGTTGACTAAGAATTTCTTTGGTCGAGGACAGCCTTAGATATTTCCATTATGTGCCAGTCTTAATGGACCAGGCAGATAATGTTGAACTTTATTTAAAGAGGCTTTTCTTTTTGTTATATTGCTTGACAAAAAGGAACTTTTAAGCCTCTTGAAATTTAATTCCTCTGGTGATCTTAAGAGTGTTTTTGTCACCGGTAGCAAAGACGCCTCGCTGCTTCTCCCCACCATTTACAGACCACTAAGAGAACATGATTTCAGATTCAGAAGAGGTAACAGAGGTCAGAATCATAACATTAGAAAAAATGTCATGACATAACTATACTGTAATATATGTTACTAATTTTAAAGACTTAAGTGTACTCAGTATGTACTGAATCTCTAACAATATAGTCTGATTAGGTCCTCTGGCAGGTGTCTTCTCTATGGCAACAGCCAGTAAACTGCTGGCGTGCAGTAGTATTTGGAACCATCTGACACTAAAGCGATGGAAAAGACGCGTTTGCTCAAATGAGGCAGAAACGGTTACACCTAATGGCTATAATGTAAAGTCATAGTGGATTTGAATTGTCTAGGTTGTGTTGAGTAAAAGTGCAGTTATCATTAAAAGGAAAATAAAAAGTCAAATTAAAAGGTACTTTTTTCATACACTTTGTTGTTTGCTTACCTTCTCTAAATATACTACAAAATAATTTGCTGCAATACAAAGTCCAAATGTTAGTGGCGTGAGTAGTAATAGTTACCTGGCTGCATGCAGTGTTACAAAGATGGCTGGTGGGAGGAGAGCATATGTCTTCAAGATCTTTGCAGGGAGAGAGAGAGGGGAGGTGATTCCACATCACATTTGTGCAAAGCGGCTTTGGCAAGTGTGTATATGTGTGTGTGAGCCTTCTCTAATGGGCACAGTAAGCACAAATTAGTTCTAGATATGGAAAGCAGAACATTACACACCTCATTGGTTCCATTTTATTGCCAAGTAATGGCCCAGCTGCAGTTTGTTTGCTTTCCACATTTCCAAGACCGTAGCCAAAGTGTCTACTTTTTTCTCAATCCGTCGAAAAAGAGCGAGATAACTGAGCAGGTGCAGTTAATGTCAAAGTGTTCACTTTACTGTCCACAGTATTTATTGACTCTTCGCTCTTTTAATGGGCGAAACCTGTTTTTTAAGAGGTCCACAAGTCCTTTACCTTACATGATGTACTTTATGTAATTCTACATTTGTGGCATTCATCCATGCTGCACACGTTTTCACTCACATGCACTTTGCCTTTTCTTCTTTTTACCAGGCAGCAGTTGTCAAAAGTAAGTTTTGAATCTCCTCCAATATCGCCAAAGACCCCAGCTTCAGCTGTCAAATGCAAAACTCCCAGAGAGAGAGGCCAGAAGGGCAACAGCTCTGTTTTGAGTCACTTTTTCCAAAAGAAGCCTAAAACATCTCCCGCTGAAGAAACCCAGCGAGATGGTTCTGTTGCTCAGTGTGCACAGCGGGGGAAAATACAGACTGCACGCACACACAATGCAAAAGACGCTGACCTGCAATCAACAACTGCTCAACTTCCAGTGGTTGTGAAGGAAGAGCCGATGGATGTGGAGGAGGTATCTATCCAGCGTTTGATGTCAGTCAAACAGGAGCCCGGAGTCTCGCACAGTATCGGCACCGGCGTTGAGACGGCGCATTCCTCGTCACCATCAGAGGATGTAAAGCCTGTGATCAAAGGTGAAGCCTTTCTACTTGTGGTTTAAGAAAGCTGCATTACCCAGTGTGACTCACCGCTTCTAACTAGCTTGTTAACTCGCAAACTCGCAGTCTCACTCATTCATATTCACAAGGCTACAGAATCTCCACAAGGGAGAGCTGTTTGGTCGTCGTCAGATCAGTTGTGTACCTACAAAACAGCTCTTTCTTATCGGGTAACAACGGCAGATGTAGACCTGTTGATGATGCAATCTACAGGGCAAGAAAGATGCTGCTGTCATTTTAATGTGCCTCACCTGCAGACAATGAGAGGTACACCATTAGCTTTTTGTTTGTGTGCATTTTTAAAGGCTTCAACAGTTATGGCAACTGTGACCCAATTAACATAACTGGATCACATTTATCCGTCATATGTTAGCTTTTTAAAAATTTTGTAGGTGAATGTCTCATTTATATCTCTTCTTATACATCTATGAAGTGGGCACAACATTTAGTTTTTCGGGCAACTCAATATGAGAGCAGTGAGCCTATAAAAGTGCTAAATTCCAAATTCAGAGCATTAATATGGCAGCAAACAACTCTATGTAAAGATATAGAGGAGTAATGTCTACCAGAGCAGAGAATGAAGTCCCTCTCCCTCTGTGTGTGTTGTAATCGGAGCCTCTCCACGCTATTTTTTTTACGTAGCCGGTCCGGCCACACATGCATGGTGGTGCATGTGAGTCTCGGTGTGTGCCCCACTGACTAGCTAATCGCCGCCGCTCTGCACTGCGCTCATACGGCGGTTACCGCTGATAACAGTGTCGTCGTGGAAGCATAACATCCACCCACGCCCCAGGTCAACACTGTTAACTCTGTCAGCACTGTTGTTTACACTGTTCGTGCTGTTAGCACTGTTGGCTACCAACCGCTGGCTCAGCCGTCGCCATGTTGAGAGCTGTGTGGAGGAAATCGCTCAATCATAGATATGCTGTTAATTTGGAATTCAGCACTTTTTACCTGACTGGAAATATTCACTTGTCTGAAGCTAACTATCCAACCAACATACAACAGACGTGTAAATCACTAAATGTAGTATTCAAATAATCTGCAGTATTCTGAGTTCAGTTAGCCTACATTAGTTTTACTGTTGTTTGACTTCTGCATCTGAAATCCAGTCTGGTTAGGACCCTCTCCTCGTGTCCCCAAATTAATCAGAGATTAATTAGATTCTCTAAAACTGTTTAAAAAATATCTATTTGCTGATTCTTTAATTTAGCCTGGAATGGGATATCCATTACACTGAACAATAAACCACCGTTTTGTGTTTTGGGAACTGTATTGAAAACTTCCTGTTGGTACATTCAAGGACAGTCTGATATCACAAAGTCTATTTCTTCGTGCTTCGAATGTCTGGCGTGAGCCGAAGCAATCTGAAAATGTATCTCATACTTTTCATAGTAGTCAGTGGCAACATATGGTCCTTAAGCAAAGGGTTGTCTTGCTTTTTACTTATTTATGATCAACTTATCATTTGTTTAATTTGAACTGTTTCTAAATTAAGTGTGGTTTGTTTTGGCGATGGATTGTATGTGATTGTAATGTATTTATTATTTTGAATTAAGCTGCTAATAATATCTTGGTGTATTTCTTTTTTGCAGTAGACTGCCCTGTGTGTTCTGTAAGTGTGCCACAGCAGTTTATCAACAAACATCTGGACACATGTCTTACCAGAGGAGAGAAGAAGGAAAGCTTGAGGAGGTAAAATACCCACTTAACTGATGATCACCTAAACGAAGGCTCTCTGCTGCTGTTTGCTCAACCTGTAGTGCTCTATAGGGAAGTGGGATGTAAGTAAAAGACACTGTATAGATTTCCTGAAAATTAGAATGATGAGAGATGTGTAAAGGTTAGGGCAAATTTTCAAGCATTTTGTCTTTCAAATTTGATTAAAATCGGAGGGATAAGTTGAGATTTTACAAGCAGTTTTGTGTTCGGGCGATTTCTGGACCAACAATTGTGACTGCAGTCAGCACCTGAAACGTCTGTTGTTTACATACCGGGCTGCCATATTAAGATGATTGGATTAAAATTAGGGCTGTCAAAGTTAACACGATAATGCAAATTTGTTTTAACGCCACTAATTTCTTTAACGCATTAATGCAACTTGTGATTTTTAGGTTGTAGTGGGCTCAGTTTTAAAGCTAGAGTGAAGATACTGGTATCATATGAAAATAGAAAACCTAATGAATCCACTGGTACCAACCATGTTATACTAGCTTGTGGACAGAGAGGCTAATTAACGCTCCAAACGTACGCAAATTCTGGCGAGGAAAAACTGGCATGACCATTTTCAAAGGGGTCCCTTGACCTCTGACCTCCAGATGTGTGAATGAAATGGGTTCTATGGGTACCCACGAGTCTCCCCTTTACAGACATGCCCACTTTATGATAATCACATGCAGTTTGAGGCAAGTCATAGTCAAGTCAGCACACTGACACACTGACAGCTGTTGTTGCCTGTTGGGCTGCAGTTTGCCATGTTATGATTTGATTTGTTTTGTGTTGTTAATTGATTTCCAATAATAAATATATACAGACATTTGTATAAAGCAAGCCTATTTGCCCACTCCCATGTTGATAAGAGTATTAAATACTTGACAAATCTCTCTTTAATGTACATTTTGAAGAGATTAAAAAAATGTGTGATTAATTTACGATTAATCGTGATTAAATGAAATTAATTAATTAATTGATTGAATGAATATTTATATTATATTATATTATTAATAAACACCGATTGACAGCCCTAAATAAAATCTATAAAATTTACCGAAATACAGTACATATTTAAGATTTGTCCATCCGGGGATCATGTAACTGTTTGGGCTGGATTTACTCAGTGAAGTTGGATTGCAAGACAAAATGTAGGAAGAAGACATTTATTTCAGGGTTTATGGAGCTCGGCCAACAATGTTCCCTTGCTTCCAGTATGTATACATGGCAGACTAGGATGTACTGTAAATATCCTGGATCTACAGTATGTATATTCATTTTGGTATGTAGAGATGAAACTTGATATGATGTATGAAAGTGTATATTCCAAAATGTTGGACATATTATAGACATGTACACATATTATTTAACTGCAGATCTTCACAATATACATAGCAGGGCGTACCATCAGTTGACTTTATATGCACACTTTTTCTGCCGTCTGTTCTTTGCACTGTCTAAGGAGATCATTTCCACTGAAAGTGCCTGTGTATTTGCTTCTGGATGAAATAGAGGGATGATGATGATGATTCATTTTCTGTACACTAGAGCGTTCACTAAGTGTTAATACACTTTTGTTTGCTTAAAATGGCAGAATTACTGCAACTGTACAATTGGAATTATTACTAGATTTATAGTATTACCATCATCAACCGGGCTACTCGTCTTGCCAAAGGCCGGGTCTGTGACATAATTTGACAGATTGATCCTTGTGAGTGGCCTTTGAAACGTTTTCCAGCGTGATTAACGACCCATGCAGCGATTATGAGGTTCTGTTAATTGGTCCTTTTTGTAGCAGTGCAAAAGACTTAATCTGAAGTAGACCTTGATGTCATAATGACGTATTAGAGGTTTTAATATACTAGCCTTATGTAGCCAGCCTGTATGTAATAATTTACACTTAATGTCTTATATTCAAGACCAAGTATATGTTATAATATAACGCGTTTGACGGCCTTGTCTGAATTTAACAGCACTATACATCATCAGAGGTGTGTTCCTTCACCGGGCTGACAAATGGTATCCGTATTATACCATTAATCATGTCATCAATATCATTTTGTTATGAGCTCAGCTGAGGTGGCCACTGTGTGATGTATTTTATTTCTTTTCTGAATTATGATGTCCAAGACTTGCTGATGTAGAAATGTATTATAGCTGAGCACAGAAATGCCCCCCCACCAGGCATTATCAAGTAATATCTGGTGACCTTCTGAAATAAACTAATTGACATGTGTGTTACAGCTCCATTGGCAATACGAGGCGTCCAATGACGAAGCTTGTGTACAACCTGCTTTCCATTCAGGAGCTGAAGAGGAGGCTGAAGGAGTGCCATCTCTCAATGCAAGGTTCTCGAGACCAGCTCATCAAAAGACACCAGGAGTTTGTCCATGTATACAACGCCCAGTGTGATTCCCTAAACCCCAAATCAGGTGAGGGCACTTGGTCCATTATACCATAACGGTGATACTGGCTGTGTCCAAAATCCCTCACTACTCACTATAGTGGACGATATAGTGAGTTTGCCGCTTTGTAGTGCTGTCCGAATGTATAGTAAGAATTATTATACCCTATATAGTGGACTCAAAGTATCCCACAATGCATTGTGAAAAGTAGTGGACAACTATTGTCACTAACTGAGCACTATATACCATCATGCATTGCTCTGAAGGAAAGTGTACGAGAGGAAAGAGAGCAGCGTGATTGAGACAAATCCATGAGTTGTGGCGCGAAAATCACAACACAAACAGCCACGAAGTACTTTGTATTTATTAATTTGGGAAAATACGCTTATTGCCCCCACATTCACACCTGCCGTTAATTTTTACCTTTCACAATAAAAGCCCTAGACATGTACGCTGCATCACTGCTGCTTACCATGGTGGAAAATAGCTTAGATATATATTTATCAAACACAAAACTACATGTCAGTATTTACAGTGTTATGGATGGTCTACCAGCAGCAGCAGATGTTGATCTGGCACTTTTTAATTGTACAACAGCAATGACGTAATTAACAGCACTGAGAAAATGACCTGAGTAGTGTCCAAAAGTGTTTTTTCGAACACTGAGGACATGGGAATGAAGATAATGGGACACAACCACTGTGGACTCACTGAGGACAAAATGATTTTACATCCATAAAGTTGTTGTTTTCTTATAGGGTAATACAGGTTGTGTTTTTCTTTACTGGCATCCCCAGGAATGCTTCAATTTTGAACAGCGACCTCACGGGTCAAAGTATTTTGTGTTTGATAGCACAATTCATATAACGGGCAACATTTGTGATCTCAAGAGAAATAAAGATTTTTATTTCCTCTGTCAACAGCTGAAGATATTGCCAAAGATTTGGAGGCCAATGAGAAGATCAGGAATCAACTTCAGGGGAAAGCCAAACCTGTGCGTATTAACTGCTTAAATGGATTCTTGTTGGCTTGAATTGTACTATTATTTTTCCTCTTAAGTGTACCCTGTGGAGTTTATTTTTATTTTTTTATTTATTTTTTTACCATTAGTGGTACTGTAGAACAATATTTTGATGAGGTATTGAGAGTTGGTGGCTATAATATGCCATAAACGGTGGGAGGTCTGCATTGCATGCAGGAAATGCATTCAGTGTGTTTATGGTAAAGATGTTACTTTATGCTTAATGCTAATGTACATTTTTTTTTTTCAATTCAAAGGTCATGGTTTTCACAAAGAATCAATCTGAGAAGGAGATTAATGAGGTGCATTCAAATTACAGTAAGTGATTTTTCTTTTTCAGGACACTTTCACTATGATGTGTTGACACCTCGGGGGTTTGACTCACTAAGCTGGCAACTCAAAATCAGGTCAGCTGATGAAACTGCTTCGCATAACTTTACATATTCTGTTAAAAGGTGCATATACAATATATAGTGTAAAAACATGCATATACTGTCTGCGCCTGCAGGTGAGTAAATAGCTAGTCAGAGATTTGTATTTGTAGTAGCTTTGCGGAAAGATAAGCAAACTAGCCATATTCGACCACTGTCGAATGGTTTCAAAAGATACATCAAAGTACAATATAATATCTCAACGCCATGTGTGCAAAAAAAACTAAAAGTGCCAACAAAATTCTGTAGTCCTGGAGTAAACAAAATAAATAAATGCTGTTAAATGCGTGAAATTACAACATCAAGTCTCGTACCCATACTCACTAATATCAAATAATGCATGATTGCCTGAGAATACATTTGTTTTCAAGCCAAGGTTGTTTATTAGAGCATTTTTTTAAGTTGTTTTTTATCATAATGAACTTTATCTGATAAACATTAAATCTTGTGGATATCATACCTTTACCTCATCGCTGAGAAAAAAGGTATGGATTATACTTAAGGCTGTCAAAGTTAATGTGATAACATGTTTTTTAGTTGTAGTGGACTCAGTTTTTAAGCTAGAGTGAAGAAACTGGCATCATGAAACTAGAAAACCTAAGGAGTCTATTGGTACCAACCACGTCGTACGAGCTTGTCGCGAAGGCTAAATAACGCTCCCAACTTACACTAAATCTTGGCGAGGAAAAACTGTCATGACCATTTTCAAAGGGGTCCCTTGACCTCTGACCTCAAGATATGTGAATGAAAATGGGTTCTATGAGTACTCACGAGTCTCCCCTTTACAGACATGCCCACTTTATGATAATCACAGGCAGTTTGGAGCAAGTTATAGTCAAGTCAGCACACTGACACACTGACAGCTGTTGTGCCTGGTGGGCTTGAGTTTGCCATTTGAGCATATTGTTTATGCTTTTTTTTTTTTAAAAAAAAAAAAATACTTGACCAATCTCCCTTTAAGGTACATTTTGAACAGATAAAAATGTGCTATTAATTTGTGATTAACTATGGACAAACGTGATTAATTGTGATTAAATCTTTTATTCGATTGACAGCCCTAATTATACTCTGACCCCGAGTGCCTTGTAGCCGTATGGCCAAACTGTGTCCAACTGTGTGGTTCAGTTACAAAAGTGTATGCATGCTTTCTTCTGTAGAAAAAGTCACATCAGACAAATAGAAATGCAAAATGTGGTTATCTCAGAGAGATGGACCACCTCTTTCCAAAGTTTGAATTTGTTTTCGAACTCTAGTTGAATTGACCAATTTGTTTTCACCGAAATGGTGTGTAATGTTGCTTTCTCCTTTTTCCTGACACGATATATTTCACAGCACTTAAAAACTAATGCTGGAAAACACTTTGGTGTTCTTTTCCATTCCGCTGGAGTGGTACACGCTACTGCTCTCGAAAGAGTTACGGACGGCTGAGAGTCATATTCGGTTCACCACTTTCAAAGACGAGGCTGGTCAACATGAGCATGCGATGTAACACGTCTACTTCTCATTTAGGGCAAGACAGCATAGCTAGAAAATAACTTTTATATAGCTTCACTTTTGTAATACAATTTATGTTGATATTTAAGGCATTCTCTATGGACTCATTTCAAAGAGGGATATTTCACACAGAACCTTAATTAAGGCTAAACAGCCTTTATTAAAGTAATCAGATATACACAGAATCACAGTGCACGTACAAACACGTTGCATCATTCAAAATGTACCATCTATTGTAGGACTGCATTATTATGGCCAAAATACTAATTACAATTATTTTGCTAAATATCGATATCACGATTATTATCACCATTATTCGTAGATTTTATGGACAGAATATTTTATTGCAATTTCACATTTAAAGAAACAGAGCGCTGCTTTCACTTCCATGTTGGGTTTCATTCCAACCGTCAAAAACTCTAAATATTATCCTTTTACATTATTACTGTCTACTATAGTCGTTATTTGCATAAGAAGACAAAATTCAAATGATTAGGAAATAAATGATAGTATTTATATTTAAATATTTGCTTTGATTAAAAAAAATCTTGGCATCAGTAGTTTTAATGATTTATTATAAGCTGCTTAGAGCGAGTGTTAGGAAGTCTCTAATATCTATTTGATATTGCTGTGAAAACATCTCCTTCAAACAACTGGATTCATTCAAGTTTCTCGCCAAATATGACATTTTACAAAATTACATTTGAACGCATCATTAGAGCGTTATAATTTACCATCGCCTAATAGTCATTTTTACCGAGTAGAGTTTGAACACACCATAAAATGCTCTGTGCTGTAGGCCGGTCACAGTGATTACTGCACTGTAATCGGCTGCTGACTGATGTTGCACCTCTAGCTGTTAGTTTAGGAAGCACTTGATTCATGCGGCAGAGTTTTCTATGAGTGGAGCATTTTAAACATCCATGTTGCAGGCGATCATGTTCATTTAATTGTGGGAAGCCAAAATCGTCATCGTGATTAATATTCAATTAATTGTGCAGCCTTAATCTATTGCACTAACTCTACCTACCTATTACCTCTCCTTTGAGGCTAAACTTGTATTCTTTTGTCTTCTTGTATTTCATTTTCCTTTTCATTGCCTTTTTAATTTATTCTATGTCTTATGCAGTGCTCTGGGAAGTGCATTTCATTTGAAAGGTCTTATACAAATAAACCTTGCCTTGCCCTCACACTCACACTCATGCTCATGAGACAAGGACAGGAATTGAAGGCAGCACCTTAGATTTGATCAGAATTTCCCTCAGGACATTTCTTAACAGAGGTGATAAGTATTGAAACACTAACACGGTTTATGTTTTATTCCATTAAAGAGTATATAAAATCTCTGCTTTGAAATGCTGTTTGATGATTTAAATCTTCTGTTAGAACACCTCAAACTATCAAATCTTTTTTTGTACGTCTATTCGTTCTGTTTAAACCTGGTTCTCTCTGTTGCAATATATTGCATACAATTAGCATTATACTATTTGTAGAATTAGATTCTAGTGGTGGCTGCGTTGGAATATTTCCGACTCGTGTGATCCAAACATTTACAATAACTCCAGAGCATTGTAAAGTACAAAAGTCCAACTTTATTGAAAAAAGATAGATGTCATCATTTCTACAATTCACAACATGTTTTTATAAGGGCTGTCAGTCGATTCAAATATTTAATCACATGATTGTCAATGATTATTTGCAAATTAATCTCACATTTTTTATCTGTTCGAAATGTAACTTGAAGGGAGATTTGTCAAGTATTTACTACTCTTATCAACATGGGAGTGAGTAAATATACTTCATTTATGCAAATGTATGTATATATTTATTATTGTAAATCAATTACCAACACAAAACAATGACTCATATTGTCCAGAAACCCTCACAGGTACTGCATTTAGCATAAAAAATATGCTTGAATCATAACATGGCAAACTGCAGCCCAACAGGAAACAACAGCTGTCAGTGTGTCAGTGTGCTGACTTGACTATGACTTGCTCCAAACTGCATGTGATTATCATAAAGTGGGCATGTCTGTAAAGGGGAGACTCGTGGGTACCCAGAGAACCCATTTACATTCACATATCTTGAGGTCAGAGGTCAAGGGACCCCTTTGAAAATGCTCATGCCAGTTTTTCCTCGCCAAAATTTAGCGCAAATTTCGAGCGTTATTTAATCTCCTTCCCGGTACCAATGAATTCCTTAGGTTTTGTAGTTTCACTTGCAATTGCGTTAATGCATTAAAGAAATTAGTGGCGTTAAAATGAATTTGACAACCCTAGTTTTTAGCTAACAACATTTTCTGCTTCAATCCATATTTGTTGCTGTTTAGCCTTTCAAAAATTACATTTTCACCATAGTAAAAAAAAAACTGTTTGCTCTCCCACTTGCCGCACACAAAAGGTGGCAAAGACCTGTATTTAACGGGGCGGTCTAGCAGCAATCTAACAGCACCAGAAATTCTATTTATATAACCACAATAACAAAAAGGGTGATGATGTCATAAAATATGATGACAGACATTCAAAGCTTCATTTGAAAACCTCAATAGAGGCTTTGAATGTAAAAACAAAATGACATTCGGTACAGCCCTACAAGACTCCCCACAATTATTGCCAGCAGAACAATACAGGACACTTCTAGGAAGGTTTTGGAAGAGTTATATCAGAGATAGATGCCTCAGAAAAATGCCTAAAGATTAGATTAACGGTGGGCATCTTAATGACAACCTGCCGATCTCCAAAGCATAGGCTTTTAAGACCCATCAATGCATTTATTGTTTTCCGTTTCGAGGCTGCTAGCTCCGTAGGAAAATCCACTAGAGACCTGAATCTCGCTTGAGAGGTAATCCATCTGCATGACGTTATTTCTGTCAAATTTGAGAAATTGTTGCATGGTAATGCAGTGGAGACGTAGAGAGTGTTCTTCTAGAAACTGAAGAGGGAGTATTCACAAGATTGCATACTTTTGTGTCTCCGACGACATCATTACTATTTAGCATATTCAGTGCGTCACCCAGCCATAATCTCAATCTTACTTTATTCAGTCTAGAAGCCCTCCATTAGGAGCCAGCCTCATATACCTTCCATGACGCATTACCAGATTCAGAAACAAGCTGAATTGCTGTGTCTTCAGTGAATAATTTAGCAGCAAGGGATGGAATGGAAATGTAAAAGAGATTCTTGCCTGAGTGTGTATAATACTGAAGACTTTTCTTTTATTATGATTTGTAGCGTTACTTAGGTATTTAAGAGTCCATATTAGATGGGTTTTTTTTCCATTTGCTAAGAGCTCATAGAAATTCACTTGGAGGCACATATAGATGCACAGAAATCTAGGACAGGACTGTGTTTTTATCCTCTGGGCAGAGGTCAAGCAAAAACAGCAGCATTGGAGAACATTATCCGAAGTCATGTTGTCATGGTTGAACGAGATAAAAAAAAAAAAAACTTGTTGGAAATAATTCTGCAGCACTAACTTTTAAAGTGCCTGAAAAATGGATGTGACTCACAGGAGGTAGGGCCTATAAATAGCTGCACTGCTGTGATAACCTCTTGATTTATCAGAGGAGCATGTGGATGACTCACTCTGCCACAGTGGGAATGGTGAATGAGCAGACACGAAGGTGAAAGCGGCAGACACACATCCACACCCCGGATCCACCGGGTGCTTTCAGCCTTTAATGTGACATATTCTTTTAGTATTAGTTATACAATAAGTAGCTGGTTTGTCAGAAGACATTGTCACAACCCAGAATAAGTGCATGGAAAATCCTGGAAGTCCTGCTTTGTGAGACCATCCCCTGACAACTTTGATATGTGCTTCCCGACTGAACAAAAATGATGTGACTGGAGTAACACCCTTAGCTTATCCACTATCCGGCAATGTTAAAGATGCAATGTTGACCCTTTGCATTTGATGGAGTCCATTGTAGAGCTGTGTGTACTGGTGTTCCTGCATCCCTTATGTTTTTGAAATTAACCTGGTGCATGATCGGGCTACACAATTAATCAAATATTAATCGTGATCACTATTTTGGCTTCCCACAACTAAATGAACATGATTGACTGCGATGCTGATGTTAAAAATGTGTTCTCCGCTCATAGAAAACTCTATCAAATCAAGCGCCTCCTAAACTAATTGCCAGCCTTCACTTTCACTTTTGGGGCGCTGTCTTGCCGCTATGTGCGCACCCTACAGCGGCAGCCTGAGAAAAATGAGTAATGAGTAATGAAGAGTAATATACTGTATGTTACTCATTTTGCCAACGAGCAAACGAAAATGTACTGAATCAAAAAAAGGTATATTTTGATGCAAAGAGTTGTTAATTCAAGATTCAAGAGTTTTATTTGCCATTTGCACCTAAGTACATTGGAATTCTGAGCAGTTTACACCGAGTCAAATTTAAGAAAGGAAAAAAGGGTAGAAAAGGCACAAGGTAATCACAGTACAAAATTAGTATCACATTCAACTCAACACAATAAATAAATAAATAAATAATTAAAATATAAAGCGCCATCAGTGTAGTCAATAAATAAACTAAACTACCCTCTGCATAGGAACGATACCCACCAGAATACAAATACACAGTATATATTATATATGCTCCATGAACATGTCAAAAGAACATCTAACTCTCAAACATATTTGAAAAAAGAAACAATTAATATATTTCAGACAATTCCACAGTGGAAGGCAGCACGTTGCACAGCATTACAGTCCATTCAGTTCAGGTGTACTGTGTGTCAGTAGTGGTATGGAGGTGAGGTGAGGTGTGGGGTATTTGTGTCTCTTTAACGTCCTTTTATTTTATTGAATTAGCAGGAATGTAGCACAACATGGAAGTGAAAGCAGTGCTCTGTTGATTTAAATGTGAAAATGCAATAAAAATATTTTTTCCCTAAAATCATTGAATAATCGTGATAAATAATTGTGATCTCAATATTGATCAAAATAATTGTGATTATGATTTTGGCCATAATTGTACAGCTCTAGTGCAAGAGACATTACCATAATTTATAACCCACAAAATGGCACAACTCAGTGTAATCCTTATAAGCCTGCAAAATGAAAAGCTACTACAAATGCTGATCACACTAGTGTTGATTGCAGTGTTTTGACATGAAGGGTTTTTTTTTTTTTTTCCTCTTTCTCTCAGTTCCGTCTCTGTTCTCCTGTCTTTGTTTATATGAACATCACATTTGCAGATGATTATGTGCAAAGCGATTAAATCCTTTATTTATTTTTTGATCGCTGCCAAAACGTAACTTTTCTTCTTCTTCTTCTTCTTCTGCGTCCATTCACATTCGGCTATAATGTCTTTTCAATGACTGTTTGGCCTCCGCCGCAGTAGTAAAAGGAGTTTGTTGCCACAGTGATCTCATCTTGGAGCTTGCATCTGATTTACTTCAAATAAAGAAGTTAGTGAATAAAATCTTGTATTTTCACAAATCTATTCAACCTTTCAAGGATGAAACTCGTCATTTCCAAGTCCAAATATGAATGTGATTGGCCCTGATGTGTCGCAGATACTGTTATCTCACAAAGAAAAATGAGTCCGCATTCATTATAAATATTAATACGTTTTCCCAAAGGACATTCTTTACAGTTGCCTATTCGTGGGTGGTTATTTCTTTATATTACTTTTGTTAATGCACCACTAGGTGGGCTGTCCACTTTACATTATTATCAACTTTGTAACCCTAACTTTAAATGATATAATGTAGTGTTGCATTAAGCTCATTGACTTATTCTGTTCAACCATATATCCTATTTTGCCTGCAGGGAAGCAGCACAGCAGTGACTTTTCCCGCCTGATTGCCCAGGTTCGGTGTCGCCTAGAGACGACCAGGCAGCCTCGTGTCAAACAGGAAGTCATTGTGGAAGGAGAAGATGCACAGAAAACACACTCTGCAGGTACTGCAACACTCATTACCTTTTTCAAGGAATAAAATATATTCTAGCCACAGGACATTTTTAAGCATTTCCGGAACCCTTCAGCATAAGTCACCTGATCCCCATGGTAACGCCATTGATTGCTTCGTGGCAATTGTTTTATTTTTTAAAACAATAGGCAAAATCAGCCATGTGATTTAGCTTGACGGGGTTGTTGTGACTCCCTGCTGAGTGTGAGCTTAGGAGAGCGAATAAAGTCCATTCAATTTATTGTTCCATCCACATTCACAACGTGACTGCTCTCCATGGTTAGGCACATCAGCCAAAGCCGGATACAGATGTATCAATAATGGTAATCAGTGTTGGTGTGTTTTCATGCATTTTGAGAACAATTTACCAACAATTTAAGTGCAGAATGACGGAATGTCAGCTGGAAAAAGTTAGGAACCTATGTGTTGGTAATTTATAATAGCACTTTTTAGTCTTGAAAATCAGTAAAATCAATTATATTTTCCATATATTGTGTAATTTAATCAGTTATTGCAATAAAAAGAGGTGTAAAGCTGCATTGGGTCGAAATGGAGCAAATATGATTAAAAAAAGTTGTTATAAAACAGTCACTATATCCTGACAGTAGTGCATGAGACAGGTAATCTGAAAAAAATCATGTGTCTCTGTGTCCTCCGGTGCTCCTAATAGCATCTGCAAGATTTCACAGACCGGAGGAAAACAACCAATCAGAGCTGATCTGGAGCCTGACGTCTCTGGGCAGCTGTCAATCAGGAACATCTTGTAGTGAACTGTTTAGCTGTAAACTGATATAGTTTGTGACCCGGCAGCCATGTTGAGATCAGTTGAGGAAATACCAAGCACCGCACACCAGCCGGAGCAAACTTTCTAATTTTACAGCTAAACAGTACACAACAAGATGTTTCTCAAAACATTTGAGACAAGAAATAGGCATTACAGTAACAGAATATTGATTCATATTTGACCAGCGCTGCCTAGTTTGACCGTTTGATTGGAGATCGCAAGAGAGTTACAGCTGCCTCTGTTGAATGAACAGCCAATAGGAACGGTCTCTCTCTGAAATGACCTGTGATTGGCTTAAGTCTCCCGTCACAGGCTAGATTTTTTTAAAGCCTGAAAACAGAGCCATGAGGAGGTGCAGAAGTCTAGTTTTCTCTCAGAACACTTGAATTACAATATGCTGAAAGGTTATTATGGCATTTTTGACCAATGATGCCAACAATCTTCTGCCTACTGCAGGTTTAATTGCCTTAATTAAAAAAGGCACTCACAAAAAGACTGCCTGGCACTGTCCACTCACTGTGGGAGAGGCTAGCTATATGTGATAGTTCCAACATGACCTTAAATCGGCTTTTTACCATTGAGAATATATGAAAATCTGGTGTTCAGAGGACATTCATTTCATGCACATCCCGTTTGACAGGTCATTTCTCCACTGTTTGATTCTCTCATGGTGTCTGACACGATGATATATATTTTCCCTCCTCCAGATCAAGTTGCAGAATCAAAAAGCTGCTCAGCGATGAAGGTAGAAGATGGAGAATCTGACGCGGAGCCATCCGCAAGAACAATTGAATTGTCATCCAGCCCTGCTTACAGTGACGTTTCCATCAGCAGGTGAGCCCTAGACACATCCTGATTCACTTATAGTAGGTGACACCCTCACAGCTTGTTGTCAAGGGTCAGTCCTTTTAAATGCTAAAGAAAAGAGACATGCTTGTTTTTGACTACTTTTCTACAGTCGAATATATCGAAGTGTAATTTCACATTGATAATGATAAAAGATAGGTTTGGACCTTGAACGCCTCTCTGATTTGTTTTGAAAAAAAACAGTGCTTCCTCTTAACAATTCATATAAATCCTTGTTTGGGGATATCGCTGACTATTTTCATTTCAGAAATATAATAGCATTTATTTTTCAAGGCTCTTCTGTGGCATTCGCAGGACAGCATTATATTAAACAATAAACTGGCACTCACATTACAAAAATAACTTTCATTGTTTTGGGTAGACATGAAATGAACTTACTTACATGGCGTCTTTTTGATGGCACTACATCTTTCATTAAAAATTGAATGAGGCTCAATCATCACACCAAATAGGTATTGGACATTTTCTTTCAGCCTTTATATTCCCCTCCTACAATTTATTCACCTAAATTGTATTGTGCTGTGGCCCTGCAGGGAAATACACCATGCCTGTTATTGAAAGAGGAATAATCATTAGTTTTTACGTGCAATACAAATGGCACATATTCAATTTAAATGTTGTGGGTTGATGATCCTGAATGTAAATCAGAACATAAGACACTCCAGTTAACATCAGCTGTCCTTTTTTTGCAATTTTGCATTCAGAAAGCCCAGATTTACAGACGGGTCTTAAACTTCCCAACAAAATCATCTGCTATATTTCAGGTCTTTTTTCTAATCAAGTATGAAGAGCATTCCTGTGAAATCATGCCGGTGTGTAGCCTGAGCTTGAATATAGCTCTGATTATAATTACATACAGCAAAGATGACTTCTCTAAATAAAGCCTAGCAGCCAAAATCTGCATCTGACCTGACGAGCTCCTTCGCCACACCATTAAAACATATACTGATTGACAATAGAGCGCTGCAGGAGTCAGACAACTCTTCGTTTTTAAAGTTAATCAGAACAGAGGTTGTGACTTTTTGTCCAAACCCCCTCTTGCCTTGTTTGTCCTTATTATAGATGGTGATTTGGCTGTGCTCTTGACACTTTATTTAGCCCTTTTATATTTATTCAGCTTGTTTTAAGTGCATATTACTGGAATCAGTTGTGGCTCACTTTCAAAAGTAGATGTAAGCAGAACAAATTGGATATAGGTAAATATGTAGAATCAAGCCCTGCAACATTCATGTGTCCTGAGAGACTGTCCTTCCTTGTTCGTAGATACGCTTTGAGAAGGTCAAGGGAAATTAAGTTGTTGCAGCACATCTGTGTCCATTTCCTCAGGTATTACCAGTTAATTAGTTGCCCTCGGCACACCGCAACTGTGGCAATGGCTCCATCTTCAATGTGACATGTGGATGTTACAAGAAATGCTTCTCTCTAACGAATGGCTACATTCAGCAGCTTGCAAACTTTTTTCATCATAGAATGATGGTGCTTATGGATGGTGGCTGTATAGAAGGACTCTGACTGTTTTCAACCTCCAATGCTAGCTATAAAGAGCTGCATAAATGAATTGAGGCCAAACACCCAGTATATTTTATATATATATATGTACTAAGTACCAGCAGTTAAATAAGGACTTTTTAAAGTTAAGTTTGAGTTTAACCCTCCTGTTGTCTTTCCGTCGACCATGCAACTTTCATCTTCCTGGTTCAAAATTGACCCAATCCGGTTTGACTGTTTATAAATCATACACTATAAATTATCACCCAATTCTGTGTTACACCTTTTTGGCTGACTTCATTCCAACTCATTACCAAAAGTTTTACACTTTTTTTTTTTGGAATTTAAGGTTAATAAACCTAATTTTGGTGAAATTCTACTTAATTTTTGATTTTAAAAAAGCAGAAATTATGAATTATTTTGACTATCGGAGGAACATAATGTTGATGGATTATCACAGATGGGTAGATGTAAAAGTTTAGTTAGAATATTGTTTTGAAACCATTATTTTTAATGACACCTGTGGTCCTCAAAAATTGACCACAGATGCTATAAATTAGAATAAAACACCCAGAATTCAACAAAAGTAGTGGTCATTAATTGTTTTTGCAAAGACCATATAGTAGGGAACCACCCATGTTATTTTGGGGCAATTAGATGAAAGACACGTCAGCTAAAACCACAATATCACTCTATATTTCACCTGCTTGGTAGCAATGTTAGCTGACCAGACGAAGGTCTCTCCATGAATCAATGCTGATCCTAGTGTTGGCTTTTCCTGCCTCAACGCAGGCTGAAGCAGCGGGGCTCTGCAGCGAGTAATGTTGTCGCCTCCGCCCTCAGCCGGAGAGAGCAGGACACCGGCACTCGGTCGGTAACGAGACAATAACATTTCTCTCTGCAGAGCCCCATCACTTCACAAGACACGGGAAACATCTGTTGGTCTGGAGGAGCTGCAGCATTTATTTCTGCACAAACGTCCATTGCACATTCACTAGATATTCTCAGAGCTAAACTAACTCTTCTGCAGTGTGTAGAGAGCGCATGCACGTGAGGTGGAGCGAGCTGACTGAAGGCAGGCAGGCAGGCAGAGGAGCAGAGACTCCAGCCCTGGAGACCAAAGCTACGGTCTCCCCCGCGTCCTCCGACCTCCGACACTGTTTTGCAAGACGGGCGTCACTAGATATAACTTTGCGGTTTTGAGTGAAGGCAAGCAGGCAGAGGTCACGAGGCTCCGGTCACACGCGAGCGCGCATGTGTCCCGACCTGGTATTTATACGCTTAAAAAGTTACAAACAGTCCCTTTAATACAAAATATAATCACATTACAATCAAATTACACATATTTCTGGGTGCATTCCATATTCAAAACACAAATATTTACAATTTGTATAATTTTTATAATCATTATTATTATTAGTAGTAGTAGTAGTGATGTTTTTTTGTGTGTGACTCAGGGCCGCCTCTAATTTTAAATGCATATGACAAATAAACTTGAAACTTAAAGCTTTAAACCTGGAGGAGGTGAGAGCAGCAGCAGCAGCAGCTCGGTTCCTCCTGGTGTCCCTGAACGCATCGTGGTGAGTCCAGGGTATTTAACATTCTAGCCTGGACAGCGGCAGGTTGTTGCGCAAGCGCAGCCCATTCAGTCTGCATGAATACGGAGCAGGAGGAGGAGAGGACAGACAGGAGCTCTGGGAGGACTGGGACTGGGAGGACACAGTGGACTGGACGGACCGGACCGGACCCGGGCAGGCGGACATGGATGGACAGAACGGCAAGAGCATCAAGAAGAAGAAGAAGGAGGAGGAGGAGAAGGAGAAGAAGAAGATCCCTGACAGGGTGACTCTGAAGAAGGAGATTGGGCTGCTGAGCGCCTGCACCATCATCATAGGTGAGGCAGGAAAACAAGCTGCCACTCTGCCTACAGCTCTGCTTTTTACTTTATTAATGCACAACTTAAAAAAAAAAAAAAAAAAAGTGTTGTTTGACTTTCTTTCTGCAGGACTGGCACATTATAAAGTGTTTCATTACCTGTGAACTACTAATAACTTGAGGAAAAAACAGTTTTTTTTGTGTGGCATCAGAAAAATGAGGGACTCCATGTTTGTTTGCATGTGTGACCACATCAAGTTGTAAGTGCTTACGTGGCTGAAATATATGAAGTGTGGTGGTCGAGCAGAAGAACATTGTCTGCTGGAGCAGAATCAGCAGTGGAGCTTTAAAGTCACCTAGTAAATATGTGAGCAGCATCCAGGCTGGATGGAGGAAGAGGAGGAGGAGGAGGAGGAGGGCCTACAGGGAGTCTGGCTGCATGCAGAGGGCCGGCTGCACCACTCTGCTCTTAGACATCACTGCTAGTATTAATATTAACTGCCTGCCTTGCAGGAGGGTGATGATGGAGAAATGTCAGGAATGAATCTGCTGTCTGGTTTCCACCAAACTTTAGCCCCAAAAAGTCACTCTTTTCCCACCTGTTAGATAGGACTTAAAGTGTGTAACTAATTAATTAGGGGGTTTATTGGCAGAAATGTAATAATAGAGCTGTTGATCCATTAAAATAGTTAATCGCAATTAATCATACATTTGTTATCTGTTCAACCCAAAAGGGAGATTTGTCAAATATTTAATACTCTTATCAACATGGGAGTGGACAAATATGCTGCTTTATGCAAATGTTTGTATATATTTATTATTGGAAATCAATTAACAACACAAAACAATAATATATTTTGTCCAGAAACCCTCACAGGTACTGCATTTAGCATAAAAAATATGCTCAAATCATAACATGGCAAACTGCAGCCCAACAGACAACAACAGCTGTCAGCGTGTCAGTGTGCTGACTTGACTATGACTTGCCCCAAACTGCATGTGGTTATCATAAAGTGGGCATGTCTGTAAAGGGGAGACTCGTGGGTACCCATAGAACCCATTTACATTCACATATCTGAAGGTCAGAGGTCAAGGGACCCCTTTGAAAATGGACATGACAGTTTTCCTCGCCAAAATTTAGCACAAGTTTGGAGCGTTGTTTAGTATATACGACATGGTTGGTACCAATGGATTCCTTCCTATATATATATATATATATATA
>CAKAOI010030042.1:0-15556 GCA_916701655.1 Sebastiscus albofasciatus | reverse complement strand
ACATATATAAACGCAACATGCTCACATGGTGCTTTCAACATGCAATCTGATGGATGGAAGGCTGAGATGGAGCTGCTGTAGAGAATAGACTGTGAATTTACTGTTTACCGAAATCTTCTCAGTTGTTTGTGGACACAAAATCAAACTTTTTTGATACAATGATGTGACATGAGGAGTCAAAGTGGAGCTGAAGTGATTTTTGCACAACTGTTAAGTTTTGATCAGCTCGGACATCTGTTGTATTGACGGAGTGCCTAAGTATTTACCAGTAGGTATATGACATGTAGTCTCAGCTGTGCATTGAGCTTAAAGGAGGCATGATTTAATATCGTCTCATCAACAAATCTCAGGAAAAAGCCCAAAAAACAACAACACTGTCTGACTTCCTGTCTGTGTCTCTCAGCTCCAAACCCATCGGTTCCTACTGAAGACGTAACTCTTTAAAAACACAAATACATAGTTTTATCAGTAATCTCCTGAAACAGCTGCTCACTGTAGTTTTTATCTTATAAACAGGAGGAAATAGTGCATGTGGTGCTCTAGTGAGTGTTGGTGGTAGCAGGACGGTGTATGTAGGATTGAGTCAGAATAAACTACAGTGTGTGTTTTCATGGTGATGAAGGAACATGTCACCTAGAGGCTAAAAAGACCAACTTAGACTGATGGAAGTTGATCGAGCTGAGCCCGATCAGCTGAGTCTTGGATGAACTTATGGCTGTATTAAGAGAAACTTGATACTGGGTTCCAAGATGGATTTCCCCCACTAGTGGTGAGGATGTGGGTGATCTCTCATACATCTGAAAATTCAGTTTTCTGGTGTGTAAGGAGCATCACAGCTGGATAGGGCTGCTAGTGTGACTCTTGGAGTAATGCCGGGTCCACACTACACGAGAATACAGCTGATTTTAGGCCTGATTCCTCCCGACAAGTGCAGTCGACGCTTAGCTACAAAAATTCAGAGGTGCACGACCAAGTGCTGCGACAACTTGCGAAGCCTTCGCGCACCACGCAAAAGCCGTGATGACGTCATTTTCTGGCACACACACCTCGCTCCGGCTTCACTACGGCGACCATAAATGAGGCTAAAAGTAGAAGTGAGATGGAGCTCAGAAATGGAGGAGCAACTTGTTGATTAGTGTTTATTTAACGTGTCTCCATGATTTCATCCATCCATCCTTCGTCAATTTTCAGTACAAAGTAAAAACTATCATCACTAATTCTTCCTGCCCGTCGTCCGCCATGTTTTTTTACACTAAAGTCACATTTGATCGCCAGAGATTTTGTGATTTCTGTTTTTTTTTTAGTGGGGACTCTTATTGTTGATGAATAAATCTGTTAGTGTGTGATGTGTACTGTTTTGGCCAAATCGTTGCTCTCCACACACTATAGGAACAAAACTGTTAAATTTAACAGAACATGTCGTTATGTGTGGGCTCTCACATTTTACACATCTGTTAAGATCTGAAACATCTGTTAGTGTGGGCCAGACTTAGCTGACGAAGGGCAGGGAGAATGAGTGATGTTAGTTTTTATTTTGTACTGATAATTGACGAAGGATGGATGGATGAACTCATGGAGATGCATTAAATCCCATCATACATATTGAACATGTTTAATATTTACGATATGAGATCAGTGCATACAGGATGGACTTCAGAGCCGATCTGAGGCTGTAAAAAACACTCTTAACATACCTCACACCACAGGAACATCTTGAAAGATCATCTTTAGAACCATCAAACTGCTGACGATCGTCTGGAGGAAGAATCAGGCCCAAAATCAGCTTGACTCTCGAGTAGTGTGAACCCGGCATAAGCTGCTGTTGCTCGCTCAAAGCAGACATTTTTTGTAAAAAAGACAAGAGAAAGGTCCCGTGTGCTGATTGCTGAAGCACCTTTCCATTCAGAGAGACCACTGATCCAGGCTCAGCGTCCAGAGTCATTTTGTGCCACTAGATTAAATTGAACTACACTTTTTTTGTCGACCTTCATCTCCACAACATCAATCTGTGTTTTATTTTAGGAAGCTGCAGAAGGTGAGTCGGTCACTTCCCACCTCTGCAGCCCGGAGTGGATAATTTATGTCTGGTTATGTAATGGCTGTCTGTGCCACTTGGCTGCCTTCTGCCGTGCTACTGGTAGCGCTGTAGTCTGAATGTGTCCCATCTGCTGGTACTCTACACTGCATACTGAGGCTCTGGGCAGGAGGGATTGTCCCGGCCTGAGTGATGGCCTCTACCTCCTTCTCTAACTCAGAGCTCTTTGTGTTTTAATGCCCTCTGTATTAACTCAGAGGGGAACAGTTTGGATTATGTGACTCAGGTTGCTCAACGGGTCACTGAAATGAAATGTTGGAGATGTTCTGGGTGATGCGTACCATGAAAAAACCCCTCCAAACTAGTCACATGTGCTGTGTGGACATGCATGTCACTCTAGCTTTAAAACTGAACCTAAAAAGCCCAAATTGCGTTAATGCATTAAAGAAATTAGTGGCGTTGAAACAATTAAAACGTTAAAACGCGTTATTATCGCTTTGAATTTGACAGCCCTAATCTCCATTTTTTATCCGGATAACAAGTGTAGGCCATATTTTATCTCATTAGTTAACAGAAAGCATTCACCTTTCAGTACCTAACAACCTTCTTCTTCCTCTCCTCAGGGAACATCATCGGCTCCGGGATCTTCATCTCTCCAAAGGGGGTCCTGGAGCACTCGGGCTCGGTGGGTTTGGCGTTGGTGGTTTGGGTACTGGGAGGCTGCATCGCTGCCTTGGGCTCCCTCTGCTACGCTGAACTGGGCGTCACCATCCCCAAATCTGGAGGAGACTACTCCTACGTCACCGAGATATTCGGAGGTCTGATGGGGTGAGTGGGGACCCTCTGCTGTTCAGTCAGGTCGGACAGTGTAGGGACTAAAACACTGGACATCACTCGGGTCACTCAGCCTTCAGTCTGTCTGTCTGCTTCATGCATGATGGTTGTTAGCTCTCAGTTAAGCTGGGCATACACTGTACGATGTTAGCCCGTTTCTGGCCCCAATTTTGAGCCCAATGACTCATTTTAGAGTTGTACCAAATTTCATCTTCGTTGGGCATCGTTTTCCGTGCAGTACACAGGGGGGACGAGGACCGATTAACTCCTCCCGACCAGCCGATGGACGGTCGGATGAATTTCTGATAGTTCTAGTGATAGTTCTATGGGTACCCACGCGTCTCCCCTTTACAGACATGTCCACTCTATGATAATCACATGCAGTTCGGGGGCAAGTCATAGTCAAGTCAGCACACTGACACTGACAGCTGTTGTTGCCTGTTGGGCTGCAGTTTGCCATGTTATGATTTGAGCATATTTTTTATGCTAAATGTAGTACCTGTGAGGGTTTCTGGACAATATTTGTCCTTGTTTACTGTTGTTAATTGATGTCCAATAATAAATATATCCAATCATTTACATGCATGATTAACTATGGACAATCATGGGATTAAATTAAATTAAATTAAATATATCAATCGATTGACAGCCCTAATGTAATCTAAAGTAAATGTTACTGACTGTGTTTCTCTTATCCAGGTTTCTCCTGTTGTGGAGCGCCGTCCTCATCATGTACCCGACCACACTGGCCGTCATCGCCCTCACGTTCTCCAGCTACGTCCTGCAGCCCGTCTTCCCAAACTGTGTTCCTCCTTACATGGCGACACGGATGCTATCTGCCACCTGTCTCCGTAAGTGGCTTCTTTACCATCTGCTGTCTTTTTTCCTCAGATTCATCAGATATTTAAATTAAAAAATGTTTAAATGCAAAAATAAATAAATAATTTCAAAAATCAATAAAAATACATACATAATATATAAAACAGAAAATTAAACAGAAGAGTAAATATATAAGGGAATTAATACAAAGATAAATAAATGAAGATGTAAATTAAAAAATATCAATCTATGTCACATTTGATCAATTAATTAATGGCTACATTTATTTTTAATATTATTTTTGCTACATTTAATGACATATTTATTTATTTATTGAGTAATTATTTTTTTAATTAATATTTAAACATTTCTTCTAAAAATACAAAAATAAATAAATACATTTAAAAATCAATAGAAAATACATACATAATAAATAAAAGAGAAAATTAAACCGAAGAGTAAATAAATAAGGGTATTAATAATGGCTACATTTATTTTTAATATAATTTTTGCTACATTTAATGACATATTATTATTTATCGAGTCATTTATTTTTGATTTTGGCAGGTTCCGTCCTCCATAGTATTAGGGCCATTGTAGGTAAAACCATTATTTACAGAGCCTGGTGAGGGGGGTAATATTTCTAGAAAAAACTTAGAGAAATTTCCGAGATTAAAGTCACAAATGTACGACAAAAGAAATTCTCTGAGATTAAACAATAAAACATGTTACCCTGTGACCCTAATAAATGAAAAGAAAAATACCACTTATTTATGAGGAAAATGTCTTTATTCTTTGATTTTTAGGTTGCTGGAAAAAACATGTATATGATATATTTGACATCTGTGACTACATACAGACACAGAAACAAGCATTTTTACTGTATCAATTTAGAGATATGCAATTTATTTTTATAGCACCTCAAGTATTCAGAGTCTCAGAGATTTTCTGAGTTTTTTCTTGCAAATTTATGACTTTATAATGTCAGAGAATATTCAAATCTTTTCTCGTAAATGTACCAGTTTAATCTCAGAGAATATCCACATTGTTTTTCTTGTAAATTTACGACTTTAATCTCTGAAATTTTGAGAGTTTTTTTTTTTATATTCCGCCTCTCCCCTGGCTCCGTTAACTTATGTTTTTTTTACCTCTAATGGCTCTGATATGCCGTCGTACATAACAGCTCCACTACTGCTCTATTTTTGATTCAGCGTGGAGGGATGTTGCATGTCGCTGCTGACAGCCTCACAGTACGCCTGCATCATTCATGAAGGATGATTTATTGTCTTGTGGTTGTTGCTGTTGCTGCTGGTGGATCCTGATGTTTCCTCTCTAATGCTGATCATAATCCAGCTCATCAAACTACCGCTCCATTCCTTAGTGTGTCAGAGGGGAAGTGGTCACATGTGAAATGTCTCTTATGTAACGGCTGGCTGAAGGCTTTTTAAAAACCTTTTTTATGGCTTTATCAAGAAATGCACAGCGTCCCTCGAGGACGGAGGAGAGCAGCACTAGACGACGGGATGAGGAAGAATATTGCGAGAAAGAAAAGCTGGTTTTGG
The DNA here is from genome assembly GCA_916701655.1 of Sebastiscus albofasciatus. Classification (NCBI taxonomy): domain Eukaryota; kingdom Metazoa; phylum Chordata; class Actinopteri; order Perciformes; family Sebastidae; genus Sebastiscus; species Sebastiscus albofasciatus. The sequence goes on along the minus strand of CAKAOI010030042.1, from coordinate 10,306 downwards.
CACATGGAGAAATCCTAAAACGGACCGGCCTGCTGTGTCTAGTTAGAGTCACTAAGCGATGCAACGTGTTGTGACTGTTGCGTCGCCTAACGTCGTCTTTGTCTTGGCCGACAAGTTGCACTCAAACACACCACAAAGACTACAGCCGACGGCCAGTTACCACGAACGTTCTGCGCCTGCGTGAGAGGAAATAACTCTCCGCACCAGTAGGTGGCAGTAGTCTGTATTCATTATTCAAAAAGGGAAACAGGAAGGCCGAGCATGGCGGATATACAAGCTGTTCTTATGATACGTACATGAAACAAAGCGGCGTCCCTTCAGGGCGATGCAGCACCCCGACGTGGTACATTAGCTGTACATTATCCCTTACATATAAAATGTTATAATGTGTGCAACAATAAACTGTTAATAAATAGTTTACTAATATAATCAGAATGTAATTGTTATCGTCTCTTATCAGCTATGATACAATATAGTATTTATAAACTAAATATTTCATATTACTAGGGCTGTCAATCGATTAAAATATTAAATCGCAATTAATCGCATGATTGTCCATAGTTAATCACGATTAATCGCAAATTAATCACACATTTTTTATCTGTTCAAAATGTACCTTAAAGGGAGATTTGTCAAGTATTTAATACTCTTATCAACATGGGAGTGAACAAATATGCTGCTTTATGCAAATGTATGTTTATATTTATTATTGAAAATCAATTAAAAACACAAAACTTGACTATGACTTGCCCCAAACTGCATGTGATTATCATAAAGTGGGCATGTCTGTAAAGGGGAGACTCGTGGGTATCCATAGAACCCATTTTCATTCACATATCTGGAGGTCAGAGGTCAAGGGACCCCTTTGAAAATGGTCATGACAACATTTAGGGCTTTGACAGCCCTACATATTACACAAACTACTGATAAAATAACATAGATTATAGCATTACTAATAATTAATAAATATTAATTATCATTTCATTGTTTGTTAATAGTAAAATAACTAACTCAGTTTAATTAACTATCCATTTAGCATTTATAAATGATGGTTATTAAAAAGTGTTACCCAAGACGATGGCTTAGTATCTGCAGATGTTATGAAGCATCCTGCTGAGTTTGGGGGATGTGAAAGCAGCTTCTTCACTCCTCAAAAATTTAAACGTTCCCATCAAAAATTCATTGCGTAAAAAAAAGAACTGCTGCATGAGGACTTTAAAGACGGGGCAGGCCGAGCATACTTGGTGCAGGATCTCTGAGCTGACTTCACATTAGTCAGCGTGGACCTGTCATGGACCTGTCAGGCTGCCTAATTGCTTAGTGTCTTGCCGGAGACTACCTGCACTGACCATCATTAATCCACACGGCCTCTTTGTCGTATCAATGAGTAAATAACTGTCTGGACTGAAATCCCGTCTGCGAGGTGAAACGGCGGGACTTCAGCGTGTGATTCCTCGCCTCTGACGCCATCATTCACACTTGTTTTTGGAGCTGGATGCTGAAACGTGAGCTCTGCCTGGCCTCCTTGGGGTGGTGGCGGTGATGGTGGTGGTGGTGGGGGGAGGGGGGAGCTCGCCACGTTTTGTTTGCTCTTCGCAACGGAAGTGGTTTGTTTTGTGGGGCTGACAGCTCGTCTTTGTGTTGGAGAGCGAGGCCACCATGGGGCAAAGCCGGTGACAATGATGGACGAGGTGAAACAATCATGCCCTCACTCGCTCGCCCGTTTCCCAGATTCCTGCATCCCATGGCAACTGGCTGCTGCCGCCCACCGCCGGCAAGAGCACCAGCGCCGGTTCCCCAATGCAGTGCCCATACTGGTGCTGATGTATTTAAAGGAGCACTCCACCAACTGTATGTTAAGTCACTTTACTTGTCATGGTTAGTAATACTAGGCCTGCTGTATAAAGTCTTCTGTTGCTCTGCAGGAACTTTGTCAAGTCTGACAAAATAACCTTGATGATGTCATACTGTGGTGATGTCATCAGGGTTATCTCAGCTTGGGTTTGGAGACAAATGTCATAATAAATGCATAAAAATTTATAACAGAAAGCCTGCGTTACAAACCAGAGGTGCTGAGTTTGGAAGATGTTGGTGTTTACCAGCGTCTGATGAAAAGATGCTACTGAGTTGCATTATGGGAAATGTGGGATCCAGTGTTTGTGGAGCTTGACCCATACCAAAGAATGTGTATTGATAAGAAGTGAAAGTAAATTGTTCGTTACATTGCAACGTCAGCGCCCAGCAGCAGAGCTACGCTTCCGCCAATTTGGATTGAAAGTGACTACCGAAAGCCAGTAAAACATCCGCCTACAAAGTGCCACACAAAACCAAATTATTTCTATTCTATTGTCATATTTAATGTCTCTACTGAAATGGCCTGTGTTGAACAATAAGGATATTATAAATATGCATACTATTATATCTATTTACTTACTTACTTATTTATTTATTATACCTTTTGCCCCTAGGCCTAATATTGATTTTCTTTGTGTATTTCCCCTCCAAATAAGTTCTGTTCAATTTTCATATTGAAATTGTGAAAGGACTTGCTTCCCCTGGAACATGTCCATAAATTTCCCGACCCATTGCAACCCCAGACATGCCAAGACCTGGTATTACTTTTGTTTGTGTATTTCCCCTCCAAATAAGTCCACTATTAAAATGTTTATTTTGCAATTGTCAAAAAAGTGTTTTTTTCCAAAGTTCCCTATCTTAACTTCCCTTGGACAATTTCCAGAAATTATTAGAAATTTACCTGAATTTTACCAGAAATATATTGACCCTAGGATTTTAACGAAAACATGCCAAGACCTAGTGCTGATTTTGTTTCTGTATTTCCCCTTCAAATAAGTTCACTATTAAAATTTTCTTATTGCAGTTATCGAAAACATTTTTTTCCAAAATTCCCAAGCTTAACTTCCCTTGGACAATTTCCAGAAATTTACCAGAAATTTACCAGAATTTTACCGAAAATTTACTGAAAATGTACTGACCATTTGTGCCATAGGATTTTAACCAAAACATGCCAAGACATAGTATTGATTTTGTTTGTGTATTTCCGCTCCGAATAAGTTCACTATTAAAATTGTAATTGTCAAAAAACACTCTTTTTCCAAAACATTACCAGAAATTTACCGACTCTTTCCATCCCTTGTCCAGACCGAAATATCTCAACAACTACTGGATGGATTGCCATGACATTTGGTTCAGACATTCATGTTCCCCTCAGGATGACTTGTACTAACTTTGAAGAACCTTAACTTATCATCCAGGTCCACAGCACTGTTAGTTTTGTTAAAATTTAAATATTGATCAGTCATTGGAGTTGGGTGTGTGTTGAGTGTTAATGCGCTGTGTTTTCTAACCAGTTAGTGCTGTGTTCAGAAGATGTGCAGAACATTTATTAATTCATAAAATAAGACCTTAATGTAAAAGATTAATAAATACTTTTCTTAACAATTTCACTACATTATCCATAATTATTGATTAGTATTCCCAGAGCCTTGTGTGTACCCCTGTAAGTCCTCTTGGTTTGCCTGTGATCCTGACACAGTGTGTTTTCTGCTCAGTGCTGCTGACCTGGGTGAACTGCTCCAGCGTTCGTATGGCCACCAGGATCCAGGACGTCTTCACGGTGGGGAAGCTGATGGCTCTGGGCCTCATCATTGTGGTCGGCCTGGTCCAGATCTGCAATGGTAACATCCTCAGCCTGTGGCCTAAAGTTTTACTGCCCCCTAAAGTAAAAGGAAACCACTCAAATATGTGATTTATCCTCCAGGGAACTACGAGGCGCTGACTCCTCAGGTGGCCTTCGCCCTGGACAGGACGCCGTCGGTGGGTCAGATCGCTCTGGCCTTCCTGCAGGCGTCCTTCGCCTTTAGCGGCTGGAACTTCCTCAACTACGTCACGGAGGAAGTGGTTGAACCCAGACGGTGAATATTTATGCTTCTCAACGTCTTCCAGTACTGTAACGCTAAATGTTCAGCTCCCATCTCAGCTTGTTTCTTTGCTCCGCTTGCTCAGATTGTTGGCGACATTTTGGCCTTTTTGTCTAATTCAAATGTTAAAGGAAGAGTTTGACATTGTGGAAAATGCGTTTATTGGCTTCTCTGGCAGAGAGTTAGATGAGAAGATCGATACCACTCTAAGATCTGTTCATTAAATATTGAAGTGGCACCAGCGGCTGGTTAGCTTAGCTTAGCATAAAGACTAGAAATAGAGGGAAACAGCTAGCCTGGCTTTGTCCAACAGTTCCACCTGCCAGAATCTCTAAAGGTAACAGATGAACATGTTATATTGTGTTTGTTTAACCTTTAGAAAAACAGAAGCGCAACATGACAATTTGTCGTTACATGGGGCGATATGTGCGGGACTACTTCTGGGCTGGTTTTAAAATGAATTGTTGTTTTTACACTACGTTCTTTGTACAGATTAAACAAACGAGAAACTGTCAAACTGTTCCTTTAATATTGTCTTTCGCATTCGCAAAATTCACAAAAATCTGTAAAATTTTCTATTTTTTAAATGGCTATCGTTACCATATTTTATATATATATATATAATCGTTACCATATTTTATATATATATATATATATATAATCGTTACCATATTTTATATATATATATATATATATATATATATATATATATATTAACACAACTTACAACTTTTTAGGTTGTAGCAGGATCAGTTTTAAAGCTAGAGTGAAGATACTGGTATCATATGATACTGGAAAAGGAATCCATTAATATAAACCATATCATACTAGCTTGTCGCGAAAGATGTTAACTCAATTTTGGCGAGGAAAAACTGGCACAGCCATTTTCAAAGGGGTCCCTTGACCTCTGACCTCCAGATATGTGAATGAAAATGGGTTCTATGGGTACCCACGAGTCTCCCCTTTACAGACATGCCCACTTTATGATAATCACATGCAGTTTGGGGCAAGTCATAGTCAAGTTTTGTGTTGTTAATTGATTTTCAATAATAAATATATACATACATTTCCATAAAGCAGCATATTTGCCCACTCCCATGTGTATAAGAGTATTAAATACTTGACTTTAAGGTACATTTTGAACAGACAAAAAATGTGCGATTAATTTGCAATTGATCACGGTTAAATATTTTATTCGATTGACAGCCCTAATATATACGGTATATATGTATATGTATATATATATATTTATATTATTTACATTATACAATATGGGTGAAAATCTGACTCTAAAAATACCTGTAGTTTAACCATTTCTTGTTTTATAACTTTCGTAGAGGGAGTGTTTCGTAGATGGAGTGTTTGTCACAAGAGAACCATATTTACTGTTCACGTCTACTTGCATCAGGAAACTCACAAGTTTTTCCCCTTAAAAGAAATTATTTTTTATGCCTCTGCGCTGGCGATAGCTGTGGCTGCAGGCATTATGTTTTCAGGTTGCCCGTCTATCCATTCTCGTAAACACAATATCTCAGGAAAGCCAGAAGGGAAGTTCTTCAAATTTGGCACAAACGTCCACTTGGGCTCAAGGATGAAGTGATTTGATTTTGCCGGTTAAAGGTCACTTTGACCTTAAAAAACACGTTTTTAGCCATACAGTACCTCAGTAATTCGTACACTAATTATGACAATTTTACACAAATGTCTAACAGGATAAGATGATGACGTGATGACATTTTGTACAGACATGGATGTAAACTGACACTAGACTGGTTGGCGGAGGCATACAACCGCAAGGTGGTAATTCTAGTTTTTGGAGGGGTAAAATTGTTAAAAGTCAAAACATGTTAGTTATTGGAGGGATTTGTGTTGGTTGGTATTTTCCACCCACACAGCTTCTACTGTTTATGATTGTGTGTGACGCCAATATTCATGCATGTTTGATTGCTTTTTTTTTTGGTTTTGACTGTATCATCTGTGCATGGTGTGTGACGCGGGTCAGGAATCTACCTCGTGCCATCTACATCTCCATACCATTGGTGACCTTTGTGTACACGCTCACCAACATCGCCTACTTCTCCTCCATGTCGCCTGAAGAGCTGCTGTCATCCAATGCCGTGGCTGTAGTGAGTAACGTGGCTAAATGATGATCAGTCACAGTTATGCTTCATCTGTCAGGCATTTAGGTCAGTGGTGGATAAGAATCACTTTCTAGAGCAGGAACATTACAAGAAATCAGTGGAGGAAAGTAACATTTTCTCAAATACTGTTCTTAAGTACAATTCTGACATACTTGTTCTTGAGTATTTCCATTTTATGCTACTTTGTACTTCCACTCCACTTCATCTCAGGAGGCAGATATTGTTCTTTTTACTTCATTACATTTATTTGGCACTTATAGTTACTTTTTAAATATAAAAACATGATATTATTATATATGTTGCAGTACTTTACTACTAATCTACCCAATAGACAAATCTCCTTTTAAAACGGAAGTAGGCAAGATTGGAGCAAATGTGATTAAAAAAAGTTATTTTTTATAAAACGGTTGCTATATCGTGACAGTGGTAAATGAAACAGGTAACCTGAAAAAAATCATGTGTCTCTGTGTCCTCCGGTGCTCCTAACGGCATCTACAAGATTTCACAGACCGGAGGAAAACAAACAGTAAGAGCTGATCTGAGGTCTGCTGTCCAGCTGCCGTCTATGAGAGCCGGATGTCAATCACTCGTGAACTCCGACCAAACGGTCAAACTAGGCCGTGCTGATCAAATATGAATCAATATTATGTAACGTTAATGCCTATTTCTCACCTCAAATGTTTTCAGAATCATGAGAAAGGAGAAGGAAAGGGTTCCGTCACAGGGTAGATTTATTAAAGCCTGAAAACAGAGCCATGAGGAGGTGCAGAAGTCTAGTTATCTCTCAGAACACTTGAAGTACAATATGCTGAAAGGTTATTATGGAATTTTTGCCCAATGATACCAAAAATATACTGCTTACTACCACTTTAACTATGGACAATCATGCGATTAATTGTGATTAAATACTTTAATCAATTGACAGCTTTGTTACATAATGAATAGACAAAACTGAATAAAAAAGCAAATGTCAACGTTATGAGTGAAGCTTCGAAGCTTCTAACTATTCGGTACAGCCCTAGGTTTTGCCGTCGCTCACCATAGTGTGGCTGAAAGCATTTAAAACTAGACTCTAGATAGTTTCTGATGTGGAATGAAATGTTTTCAGATGAAACGGTAGAGGAATACCACCCAGGAAAGCACACATGGGCCAGCTGGAGTTCATGTTGTGGTGTTCATCAGGTCTGTGCACATCAGTGATTCTGTCTGTCGTTCTGCTGTTCAGACATTCGGAGAGAAGTTGCTGGGAATGTTCTCCGTCATCATGCCGATCTCCGTGGCTCTGTCCACCTTCGGAGGAATTAACGGCTACCTGTTCACCTCCTCCAGGTGAGTTCCGCTGCTCCTCCGTGCTCTGACAGTACACTGCTTTAATATGGCTGCTGACGGGCCGTCTGATGCTTCTGCCTGCAGGTTGTGTTTCTCTGGAGCCAGAGAGGGTCACCTGCCCAGCCTGCTGGCCATGATTCATTATAAGAACTGCACACCCATCCCTGCCCTGCTGGTCTGCGTACGTACAACCTCACATTGATATTACACCAATCTCATCTTTTGAGGACTACTCTATATGTCTGAATGGTCTTTCATGCTTTTAGCTTCTAGAAAGTCCTCTGCAAATAGAAATAGAAATTGAATCATTTCATTCTTCTTCTTTTGGAGACAAAACTATTTCAAATGTAAATTCAAGATGCAAGCAGCGATGAACGCAAGTTGGGGGTACTTTCGCAACGCAGCCCTACATTTCCATGACCATCGGACACTGCACGCACAAGTTAGACGTTATTTCCTGCGTGGATTAAAGGGACTGTTTGTAAGAATCAGAATTGCTTGTTAACAGCGACACCTGTGGCTGTTAAGTCAACGAAAATCAGCGTCGGGTTTGCGCTTGTGCTCGCTCTAAATAGACATGAACGAGCATCAGTGAGGCGACACACGTCAGCTAAAACCACAATATCACTCTATATTTCACCTGCTTGGCAGTAATGTTAGCTGACCAGACGAAGGTCTCTCCATGAATCAATGCTGATCCTAGTGTTGGCTTTTCCTGCCTCAGCCTCCTGACCACAGCCGGAGAGAACAGGGGAGACACCGGCACGCGGTCGGAGATGATAACGTAACTCGTTGCGGAGCCACGTCACTTCACAAGACACAGGAAACCTCTGTTGGTCTGGAGGAGCTGCAGCATTTATTTCTGCACAAACGTCCACTGTATATTCACTAGATATTCTCAGAGCTAAACTATCTCTTCTACAGTGTGGAGTAAGCACGCATGCACTTGAGGTGGAGCGAGCTGAGTGAAGGCAAGCAGGCAGGTGGAGCAGAGTACAACAGAGACTACGGCCCTGGAGACCAAAGCTACGGTCTCCCCCGCGTCCTCCGACCGCGGCCAACACTATTTTGCAAGACGGGCTTCACTAGATATAACTTTGCGGTTTTGGTGCTTCCGTGTAGTTTGTGTGTGCACAGTTGATTATTATTATTTTTCAAAATAAAAGCCCCCAACAATCACTGTATGTTAACGGGAGCTCAGCATGAGGCTTGGTTTTCAAAATAAAAAACCCTTAACAGTCACTGTAAGTTAACAGGAAACCAGGGATGGACCTAGTTTTTCAAAATAAAAGTGATCATCATCAGTTCAACTCTTATCGAGACTTAGACCTCAGCAGATGTTTCATCCGTATTCAAACAAAGACAATTAAAGGAAACCTCAACTCCTTCTCAGTACACTCATTTTAGTCCTTGCTCTAAAGTTTCCATTGAATGTCTTTCATGGCTTCCAATCTATATTTTGCATCCCTTTTCCTATTTTCCTACAATTCATACTGTTTCATGTATTTTCCACATTTATCTACTGATTCATACTGCACTCAAACCTTAAGATAAATTACATCTTTCATACATTATTGGTATTATTCAGCATTTAAAACGTGCAAGGCAGTGTAGCGTCAGCTTTTCAAAAATCAACAACTGTTGGTATTATTCAACTTTTCAATCATATTCATAGGAATTCAACCAATTTTCATTTTTCCAACTATTCCTACTACTTCACTTTCTTTATATAGATTAAAGCCCGCAATGCAGTGTAGCATCAGCTTTTCAAGAACCTTGTACATTATTGGTATTATTCCACTTTTGAATGACATTCATATGAATTAATCCCAGTCCCACTTTTCCAACTATTCTTACTACTTCACCATGCTCACACATTTAAGACAGAAATTCAGTTTAGCGTCAGCTTTTCAGCATCGAGCATTCACACTGCAATTTCTTCGGAAATTGCCTTTTCTAGTTTTCTTGTTGTTGTTGTTGTTGTTGTTGTTGTGGTTGTCATGGTCACAGTCATCATCTCTGTTGTACCAGGTGTAAATGGGGCCTGAGGTTCAGGTTCATGACGTTTCTATGAGATGACAAATTCATGGTTTTCAGTTACCTGTAGTTTGGTGGTTTTAGATTATTTGGTATAATTTATTTTGGATCATTTCTTGCGTGAATGAACTTCAAGACAAAAACAGAAGCAGTAAACGGTATCAAATTGGGATTAAACAGTTAATCAGTTTGGAATTTAATTCTTCAAACCTGACAAACTGGAATGATGAAGCTCCGCCCATCATCTGACTCACTGAGACGACACACACGCACACACACGTTGAGAGACGGACCAAAACCACCACTTCCACTGAGAGAGGAGGGAATACTGGGAATACTACCACTTCAACCATCTGCTGAATCCACAAACTGAACGAGAGTTTTACAAGAAAAAAGACTCAAATTGCTGAGCCGTCTGCCTGCTGTGTTTTCAGTTTCACTTGGAGACAAAATGCAGTGTGAGAGTTTCTTACAGGAGAGAGCTCAGAGATCTTCAGAGGCTCTCTGCAGTCTGCACTCTGAGAAACTCAGACTCTTCTGTCTGGACCATCAGCAGCCGGTGTGTCACATCTGCAGAGATTCAGAAAAACAGACCAACCACAGATTCAGACCCATCGATGAAGCTGCACGACAACACAAGAAGAAACTTCAGGAAACTCTGGAGCCCTTAAAGGAGAAGTTAAAGGTTTTTGAAGAAGTTAAAGTGAAGTTTGATCAAACAGCAGAACACATGAAGGTCCAGGCCCGACACACAGAGAGGCAGATTAAGGAGCAGTTTAAGAAGCTTCACCAGTTTCTAGAAGAGGAAGAGGAGGCCAGGATGGCTGCACTGAGGGAGGAAGAGGAGCAGAAGAGTCAGAT
>CAKAOI010030041.1:0-20809 GCA_916701655.1 Sebastiscus albofasciatus | reverse complement strand
TGCATTCACTGACACAGCGCGCACCAACAGAGGTTTTCCGTGTCTTGTGAAGTGACGAGCCTCCGCAGAGAGAAACGTGAACCGTGACACCAGCACCCAGTGTCTCCCTGCGGGCGCAGGAGGGAGACGGTAACGTTTCTCTCTGGAGGAGCTGCAGCATTTATTTCTGCACAAACGTCCACTGTACATTCACTAGATATTCTCAGAGCTAAACTAACTCTTCTGCAGTGTGGAGTGAGCGCGCGTTCACGTCTAGAGGTGGAGCGAGTACGCGCGCTCTGTCTGAGTGAAGGCGAGCAGGAAAAGGAGACGAGGCTCCCGGCATACGCGAGCGCGCATACGCGAGCGCGCATACGCGCCGACCCGCTACATTTATACGCTTACAAAGTTACAAACAGTCCCTTTAATATCACTTGTACTGAGGAACCTGATATGTGCCTAAGCCAACCATTATTAGAACATGTACATTTGATTGCAATTTTTTTGTCAGTTCAGCTCAATATTAGGTGACTAATCACCCTACTGGACAACTACTTATTCGACTTTAAAGTTATTTTTTAGGGATGCACCTATCCAACTTTTTCAGTCCCGATACCAATACCTGGGCTTTGGGTATCGATACCGAGTACCGATCCGATACCAGTGTTTAATTAATAAGCTGTATGCATCACTGTGTGGAAGTGACTGGGATCCTTCTTTTATGTGTAAGGTGAATAGTACACCAGCAACTGGGTAAAAATCTTCAAAATTAGCAGGAATTACAATTGAAATGTAAACCTTTTTAATGCAGCAACAAATTGGTAAAAACTTAAACAGGAATTAAAATTCCAGTATAAAATGTATATAATATATAAACATAGAATTGAATTGAATAGATTGGCTCCTTGTCACAGATACCCTATCCAGCTATTTCACTCAATATCGGCCCAATATCCGATCGGGTATCGGGATCGGTGCATCCCTATTATTTTTTTAGGTCCTGAGAATACTCCATATTTCACCAAATTAGAAAGAGGGTAATTTAATTTATACACATTATGACAAAAAACATTTTAAATTTGCTTGAATCATGTAATAATTCTTTACCTATTTTTCTTCATGAAGGCATGATATTAGATAAAATTAAACATTCAAATACTCAAGGATAAGTAGGTGGTCTATAGTTTGTTAATCTGGGGCGTAACTGCACAATATTTACTTTATAAGGCCTGCTAAGCATCTGCTTATTACGAGAACCTAAGCTGTCTAAACTACACTTAAAACAGGCTGATAAATCTTTAAGTAGGATGTAAAAAAAATCATTGTTACTATGCAACTTTTCATTAGCATAATATATTTTACGACTTTAATAGTTAAACTTAAAATTCAAAAGATTAAATGTAACTAATAAAAAGAGAGGCTGAGTATATTGTTTCGCTTCACATTAATATTCTGTCACGTGTTAGCTGTCTAATCAGTAACAGATTACGCAAAATAGTAAACATTAAAAATATGGGCCTGATTTCATCTGGTAGCTAGAAGCGAGGGTAGGTAAGGCCACGTTAGCTCTCAGTAAACCACACTATGTAGTCCGAGACGAGCTATTCGCCAGAGTATGAAGTATGTCGAAATGAGGGCATTTCATTTCCTGTCAAATGTTTCCTCTAACACGGCAGAGACCACATAGCACAGGGACACAGGGTGAATCTTGCTATCTGATCAAGCGCAGTTCCTATTTTTGAATTGAGGAACTCTTCACTCTGAAACATGATGAATTACAGTCTCATTGGTCTTCAGTCGTCACTGGAGAGTTACTCATAAACTAAACACACCCAAAAATGACATTTGAACACACAGATTTAGCTAGCAGGTCTCAGTATCTTTGACCAGATGCAATATTTCACCTCAGGACTTTGGTCCAGAAAAGTTCTTAATCAGCTTTGTGTATACGGTGTGGTGTGTTCAGTGTGTGTGTGTGTGTGTGTGTGTGTGTGGATGGGTGGGTGTCTTTAAGGAACAACATCAAGAGGCACAAGTGTTAAATGCTAATATAGAGGGTGATAAAAACTAAGTGAAACAAAAACACACAGTCACACCTCTTCGCTCTGGTTCAAAGCAAGGCAGCTGAGTTCTGCAGTCTGTAGTGAAGTGGGTGAATTGAAGTGAAGAGGCTGTTGCAAAAATGACGGCGTAACGAGATACAAGCATGTGAGATAATCTCCGAGGCTCCAATATTTAAAGCAGATGTTACTTGTGAAATCTTTCTAATGCAATAAAAACTTTGAGATTTTGTGGCAACAAGCTTGATTTTGACATCCCTTTTTAAAATAAAACAAGCAATCCTGTTGAGAACTCAGCAAACTGATCTCAGTTGGTTTAACACAACAACCGGGTACAACTGGGTGTCATCTGCACAACAGTTAAAAGAGACGCCATGTTAATGGCCATGGCCAGGAGATACAGTTATTAGCATCGTGGGTAATAGTAAGTCTAGTAAGGAGTTTTGACAGTCAGCATCACTTTCAGCAAAGGCACAAGGAGAGGTTATGACCTGACCAACAGTCTAAAAAATCTGGGGTTATATTGGTGGGCAGATATGCAAACTTTACAGTGTAGTTAATATTTTCTTGTTCATTCCTTCTCCAGAGTTTAGGTTAAAGATTAGGTTAAATTGAAAGGATGCCATCATACCCAAAGTCAGATGAGAAGATTGATGTCACAACTGTACCTCTGAGCATCCAGTACAGAGGTATCAACATATCATCAAGGACACGTTTCGCCTAGCTTAGTTTAAAGACTGGAGGCAGGAGGAACCTTAGTTTATTGTCCTCTCATTGAACTTTTTTTTCTGCATCAAAATGGAAACAAAACAAACCTGACTTTACACACTGAATCCTGTGTATTTCAAGCGCCCTTGAGCTGAATTATTTTTATTATTTTAAAATTATTCTGGGGGTACATTTTTAGTTTGTTCAAAATCTGGGGAAAATTGGAGGCTACCTAAGATGTATCAAGTAGATACAACATTTTTGGAGATGTTGCAAGGACTATTTTTTTACACTTCTTAATAGACCTGCTTCCTGTGTTTGTGCTTCGCTAGGGTAAACACGACCTGGACCATTCTATGTACTAGATGCAGAGAGATAAAATTGATATTGATCTTTTCATCTGGCTGTCAGTAAGACGGCAAACAAGCATATTTTCAAAAATGTCGACGAGTTCCTTTAACTGCTGAAATTAACAAAAGGTTTTCACCTGAACTTAGTGCTTCGTAAATTCGGTACAGTCAGTGTATCTGTTCATCAACATGCTGACTTCCTTTTTCCTGAGCTTTTATTTCATTTTCTGCAGTTTTCAACCAGCATTTTGCTCTTTGCACATTTCAATTTATCTCTCCACCGTCTCCTTCTCTGTTCATCTCTCCCTCTCTCCATCCTTCTCTGTGCTCCCTCCCTCCCACTCAGAGAGCTGCCAATAACAGGGTCTCTGTGCTGCCTTCACAATGGGGCATTCTGTTGCCTAGGAAAGCACACACACACACACACACACACACACACACACACACACACACACACACACACACACACACACACACACACACACACACACACACACACAGAGAGACAAGAAGGAGGGAAACGCATGGTGGGCGCCCACTGGTCAAATCTGGTCACACTCTCTAAAACTAGCGCTCACCTAATAACATTGTGTGTGTGAAGTTGGCGGGGGTGGTGGGCCTCAGAAATTGTGTTTCAGGCCTCATATCCCCTTTCAATTTGAAACACAAACAGATAGCCAGGATGTTCCATTTTCTCTGTTCGCACTTATCAGTGGTGGCTGACGTCAGGTTCAACTCTGCTTAATGTCAGTATCCTCAGTTTTGAGGTACATTATCTACCTCTTGGAATGAGTTCATGTTGAGTGATTTCTAAGACAATGCAACAAAATGTAAAAGGTAGCACTGTCAAAGATAAGGCGTTATCGCAAATTTGTTTTAACGGCACTAATTTATTTTAACGCATTAATGCAACTTGCGATTTTTAGGTTGTAGCGGGCTCAGTTTTAAAGCTAGAATGAAGATACTGCTATCATATGAAAATAGAAAACCTAAAGAATCCATTGGTACCAACCATGTCATACTAGCTTGGTAAAGGTCTCCCATTAACACATTATTATTATTATTATTATGAGACCTCAGCCACAACTTAGCACATTACTGACACCAAAAAACACATGACCGGCCTCGTCTCCTGCCCTCTTTGAACACTTCCATAGTGACAAGGTTGTAACTAACAGCGTGCAGTATGTCACAAGGCTAAAAAAGTATTTCTCACACGTTTCACATATTCTTTCGTAGGCGAGTTGCCTGTGACATTTAACCTAATTCCACTGCCAAAGTTTACTACATCACTTCCATTCTGATATAGCTGAAGAGAGCTAGGATGTGTGTACAATAACATAGCCTAGGACCCAGTGGTGGAAGAAGTACTCAGATCTTTTACTTAAGTAAAGTTGCAATAATATAGTTTAGAAATACTCTGTTACAAGTAAAAGTCCCACATTCAAAATCTTACTTAAGTAAAAGTACAGTAAGTAAGTAAGTATTAACATCAAATTATACTTAAAGTATCAAAAGTAAAAGTAGTACTCATTATACAGAATGGCCCATTTCAGAATCATGTATATTATATTACTGGATTATAATTATTGATGCATTAATGTGTACATTACTGTAATGTTGCAGCTGGTGAAATGTTGGGCTAATTTGAATTGCTTCATATACTGCTGTCAGTCAATCAGGAATTTCAGTCATAAAGCTAAACATATAAATCTACACAGACACATCTACTTAAAGAAATACTGACTTCCTAGATGGCAGAAATATATTATGGTGTAAACTGAAACTGACTACCTGACTTTGGACTTTGTTTGAATTGCACAACCACTGGTGAAATGCAATAATACCAAAGATTTTCCTCATGTCGTTACAAACACACTGACCAAACTGCACTAGTGTTGTAATGTTGTAAATTCCAATGTGTACTGACTGAGACGTAAACGTATGATCATGAGTGAAGTTTTGACTAATACTTCATGCTGATATTCTGGATAATTAACACTAAAACACTGTTCTAATTAGCAAAAGGCGCTGAATGATGATGATGTGATGATATGTAACCTACTTTAGTTTGTCTATATGACACATTGATGTCCAGCTGTCTCTTCTACACTGCCCCTCTACTGCGTAGCCTTGTGAAATACTCCAAAACAAGTTACAATTCCCTTTAACCTATTTCTCACAAGGGTCAAGTGAAAGAGCCTGTGTTTTGGTTGTCTGCAATCATTATGTAGAAAAAATACCAACAGACTAGGAATGTGGAGAATTCAAAACCTCCATTCTGAGTGACTTCAACAAAAAATACCATTGTAAAACAAGGACAGAGAAAGTCCTCCTTCTCTGTGAAATTCTTACAAATTAGTGTTATACCATTGTCTTTTTTTATTTACCACAAATTATCAATTTCTCTAGATAAAAAGTATATAAGAGTAACAAGGCTTTTGTGTGAGAGTACATTTAAGGCTGGCGCTCAATACATCTTCTGATGTGTGACAAAACCATAGGTAGCATTAGGACAAACAATCAATATAGCAATATTTTGTGACTGACACACTGGCACCAATATTATGATGTGTTAAGAATACACAGGAGTATCGTTCTTTGAGTACATAAGTAGACATGTACTGCTGAAAAAGTGGACGGAACAGCATAATTTCCTATAACGATACAGATACACATAAACACGTCTACTCTGCAGTGAGATAAGCTTTGGACTTTCACCATGTATGAAACTGATTGTTCAACACTGCTTCGACTGCCACAGTGACAATCTGTCCATTGATACTTAATTGAAATAAATACTAGAGATGTTCTGATACCATTTTTTCCTTCCCGATACCTGAACTTGCAGTATCGGACGATACCGAGTACCGATCCGATACCAGCATGATAAAAAATATATATTATTATTATGATTTTTATTTAACAGCTGTTTACTACTGACCATGTATGGATGGTGGACAGTAGTTGCCAGTGGCAGCCATAATACATCCAGGGCAACAGCACTTGTGAGGGCTACTGTTTTGGAGCGATGAAGAAGAATTGATTCCCAGTTAAAGGGACTGTTTGTAGCTTTCCGAAATGCTTGTTAACAGCGACACCTGTGGCCGTTAAGTCAACGAAAGTCAACATCGGGCTCGCGCTTGCTCGCTCTAAATAGACATGAACGAGCATCGCTCAAAACAGTGAGGCGACACATGTCAGCTAAAACCACAATATCACTCTATATCTCACCTGCTTGGCAGTAATGTTAGCTGACCAGACGAAGGTCTCCCCATGAATCACTGCTGATCCTAGTGTTGGCTTTTCCTGCCTCAGCCTCCGGGGCTGAAGCAGGAAGAGAAACGTTATCGTCTCTGACCGGGTGCCGGTGTCTCCCTCCGGCTGCGGTCGGAGACGATAACGTTTCTCTGCCCTGTATCATGATGCGTATCATATCGCCAGATTCTTGTCAATAACAATAGTTCAACAATAGTTGAAGAACCAAATTTAGGGCATCTTGGAGGCCGGGTAGTTAAGACCAATACCATAAACAATAACCGCAACATTCCCTGTTTGATTCCTGTCAGGGGTGCCTCTCATTTTATCGTCTCCCTCTCTCTTCCCATGTGTCCTGTTAAGCTCTAATGTCTCAATAAAGGCTAAAATGAAAAAAGAAAAAAAAAAAAAAAAGATCCCTAGTCAAAACTGTTACAAAACATGTTATCAGTTCATGTAAAAAATAATAATATTGACTGACACATGGAAATCAGAGTTTTTAAATTCCCAAATATGCAAAATTGTATCCGTCTCAAAATTTCAGTATCAAAAAGGCTCTCTTAGTTACACATCCAGCAAACACAGAGCAAATTAGCATTCATTTGGAGCCACCTAATGAATGCAAGTCCAAAATTCACCTTCATCTTCTCAATGATCAACAGTCAAATGCTACAGTAACTTCGCTGGGCTTTGCTCTTGTGCTGCTGCCACATTTTGGAAATTGGCATTCCCCTAACTTTTCATTTCGCCCAGAATACTTCACTTTATTACACAACTTTGTTGAATACTCGATTCTGATTGGTCAATCATGGTGTTCTACGGTCTGTTATTTCTTTATAGCAGACCGTTGCTGTGGACGCAGTTCTGATCTCGGACTCTGGAGGACAATTTTTGCGTCAAATTATTGATTTCTTAAGTAAGTAGCCGCGTAAAAAGTGGGATAATGTACAGCGTAGTAGTTGGGTAGCCACTATAGAGTCATTTTCCTCAGACCCTCTGATTTCTATCAAGGTGTTGACCTTATAGGGATTGCTGAGAAAAAGAAAAAAAAAAAAAATCGCATGCACGTGTATACACACTGGACATGACTCATATACCATTCCCCCAGACACAGTGCTGCTTTCAGCCCACTTTCAATTAAATTGAATAGTGACTCAGTCCTGCCAGTAAAGAAATGCATCCGAACAATGTCCTCCAGTGAACAAGCATGTGTGTGTGTACACTTGCCTCCAACTCTTCAGGGTGCAACATTTCACAGGAGGATGTTTCCCATGGTAACCCACCTCAAACTACCAACCACATTCAACCTACAAGTCCCTTATTAGGACTAAAGTCATCCGCCTGTGACAAAAATGGAGGTCATGATGTTTTCCTCCCATGGTGGACGTGAGCTGATATTACCGCAAGTATTGTATACCACAATTTTTTGGACGATCCATGCTATGTTTTCTCTCTGCTGTCCATTCCCTAATATTCACTGCAGCAACATAGGTAAAGGATAATAGTGGATGTTTTGCCCCATTGACTTAAAATTCACAATACAATACATGTCACAAAGTCCATATTGCTTATATCTTGGCCTAAAGTTTTGACTCTCTGACAGCATATCAACATAGATTTGAGCCAACTCTCAAATCCCAGATGTTGGAAATTATTACTCATACATACAAATTAAAAACAACGCCTTATAATAACATTACTTTGACTAAAAAATTTTACCAAGAAATCCAACAAAATGTTGAGAGGTTCTTTGAATATTTCGTCAACAGCACCACAAGCTTTCAACAAAAACTGGAAATGATATCTTTCATGAACATAGGACTTATTGCAGGACTGTTGTATTAGACTGCATCAGTTTAAGCTAGGTGTACCAAACTGAGTGTAGGTCTCACAACGGTAATGTAAATGCACTCACAAATTTCCACTTTGTTTTTTGTGAAAACAAAAAAGTTCCTCCATGTCAAACTAATCTTGTTTTCACAAGATGTACAAACTCATCACCAAATGACGGTTTCTCATCCCTTTTGAAAATGTCTTGAAGCTGAATTTAATGTCATTTTAGTCACTGGCCAATTATCACTTCAATCAAAACTGGGCTCTTCATTTAGCCTGTGTAATTTTACAGTCAGACTGCTCAATGCATCCTCTGAACCAGTGAGATACTCCTCCTCTCACCTCATTATGGAGTGATTCAGTAGCGAGTAATCATGTGAGTGTATGAGACACACGGTGAGGGGAACGGAGAGAGAAAAAAAGACAGAAAAATGGTGGACACAAGAGGGATGGAGAAAGACAGAAGAGACGGGGACAAACAGACAAAGTTTCAGCTACAACTTGATGTCAACGAGCGATAAATAATTCAAAGCGTACATCCTCAGTAGAAGAACAAACCATCTAAATCAAGATTGTGAATTGGCTTGACTTAGCATAGTGTGCCTCTTATACTGGTAGGCACAAAATGTTGAAGGGTAGAGAGATACTTATGTCTGCGCCTTGATAAACAACATCCTGTGGCTCTGAGTGTGCACTTGAAAGCCAAAAACAGACAGTCACAGGCTCAGTCATTGCCAATTTCCACTACAAGAGAAAACAGGGTCAGTAGGGCCATGATGCTGTTTGATTAATGTGTGTTATATTTGTGTGTTGCCCTTTGGAGTGACACTTAACTTCTCCAATACAGTTTCATTAACTATACTGCAAAGTTTTGGAACTGTAAGACAGCATTATCATGGTCCAGAGACCCTGCTTCTGTGAGAACACTGAACTGTGGTCACATTGTATACACAAATTTTTAAGGGTCTATTGAGCAAGCCAGCCACTCATGAAAAATGTACTCTATTCTAAGGCTTTTTAGTTCACATGCAAAGTCTAACCCCTGCAACTACTTACCACAGATTTCATTAGCACTTGAGAAGGAAAAAAATAGCATAATCTGATAACATATTTAAGCAGTTTCACTATTGTTCTTATCACCTCTAAAAAGCCCACATACAAGAGACCTATCCTAGACTGTGTGGGGGAAAAAAGCAGAAATAAGTATCTGAAAAACAACGTTGAGCAGCTATGTAGGTTTGTGTGCTGTGTGTAATGGTTTAGACATTAGAAATAGTGTTCTGTGGTATAAAGGACTGCCCACGACGGGGTTGTTTATCCCCAGTGGAATTCATTATTTTTAAGATGGGAACATGGGATGAATTTACTATTAAATCGCTGGTTTTAACTACATTTGTAGATGGAGTAACATTACTTTTGTTCCCATCATATAGTTTCATATGCCCTACTTCCCCACATCATGATGTGTATCTGTTAGCAGGTGGCCTTGTGACAGGTGGTCATCCAGGTAGCCTTTTTTAGATCTACAACATTGATTTTTACACTCTTTCTAAGGTCTAAATCATTACACACAGGTGGGAACAAAATTACTCCATCTACAAATGTAGTTAAAACCAAGCAATTTAATAGTGAATTCATCCCATGTTCCCAGCTTAAAAATAATGAATTCCACTGGGGATAAACAACCACAGAGAGCAGAAAAACAACCAAACAACATCTAAGGAGTTAACTTTAACCAATTGAAGTAAGGTTGAGAGTTATTACTCCTTTAATTAACGTTAGTGAGTTGCTACAAGCAGAACTGGACTCAACAGTCACAAAAAAAAGGTTGAATTTCTTTAGCTTAGCTAGTTTAAAGGTTATTTTCTATAGTTTCATATGCCTTTTTCCCTCCACACATCGTTATTTGTATCTGTTAGCAGGTGGACTTGTGACAGGTGGTCATCCAGGTAGCCTTTTGTAGATCTACAACAGGGATTTTTACACTCTTTCCAAGGTAAAACCATTACACACAGGTGGGAACAAAATTAATGTTACTCCATCTACAAATGTAGATAAAACCAGCCTTTTAATAGTAAATTTATCCCATGTTCCCAGTTTAAAAATAATAAATTCCACTGGGGATAAACAACCACAGAGAGCAGAAAAACAACCAAACAACATCTAAGGAGTTAACTTTAACCAATTGAAGTAAGGTTGAGAGTTATTACTCCTTTAATTAACGTTAGTGAGTTGCTACAAGCAGAACTGGACTCAACAGTCACAAAAAAAAGGTTGAATTTCTTTAGCTTAGCTAGTTTAAAGGTTATTTTCTATAGTTTCATATGCCTTTTTCCCTCCACACATCGTTATTTGTATCTGTTAGCAGGTGGACTTGTGACAGGTGGTCATCCAGGTAGCCTTTTGTAGATCTACAACAGGGATTTTTACACTCTTTCCAAGGTAAAACCATTACACACAGGTGGGAACAAAATTAATGTTACTCCATCTACAAATGTAGATAAAACCAGCCTTTTAATAGTAAATTTATCCCATGTTCCCAGTTTAAAAATAATAAATTCCACTGGGGATAAACAACCAAAGAGAGCAGAAAAACAACCAAACAACATCTAAGGAGTTAACTTTAACCAATTGAAGTAAGGTTGAGAGTTATTACTCCTTTAATTAACGTTAGTGAGGTGCTAAAAGCAGAACTGGACTCAACTGTCGACGGTTTATTCACTAAACACGTTGAGTTTCTTTAGCTTCTAAGCTGGTTTAACCGTTAGTTTCACCTCAGCAGTTTAAACTAACGGTCAGTGTAACCTAGACAACACATATATTCTGCAGTTTAAACTAACGGTCAGTGTAACCTAGACAACACTTATATCTGTCTGAACTCCTCCAGTGTTTTATATGCTGTTAAAGTTAAGCGTCTATTTTCAACTGTTCTGGGTAAAGTTTATCTGTTTTTAACAAAGTTTTGAATTCTTGTCATTCGCTTACCTTTTTTTAAGTCTTTAAAAACTGTTCCAACTCCACTGAAATATACTAGCGGCCACAACTGCGACGTCAAATAGCGGATAACGTTGTTCACACGATGAAGAGCAGTAGCAGCAACAACGTTAAGCGTAAGTAAATGAAGTAAACCACTTCCGGTTTTACATTTCAAAATAAAAGCACACATTGTCGTTCAACTACACTGTCTCCACACTGGCTCCCTGTCTCTCAGATAATTGATTTCAAAATACTCCTGCTGGTTTACAAAGCACTAAATGGTTTAGGGCCAAAATACATTTCTGATCTTCTGCTGTGTTATGAACCATCCAGACCTCTCAGGTCATTTGGATCAGGTCTGCTTAGTGTCCCCAGAGTCACAACTAAACATGCAGAAGAAGCGTTAAGTTTTTATGCACCAAATATATGGAACAAGCTCCCAGAAACCTGCAGGACCAACTCCAACTCTGAGCTCTTTTAAATCAAAGTTTCAAACTTTGCTGTTTGTCGCTTGTTCTTTAATGTTTATGTAAATCACTTTGAATTTCCCTGTTGCTGAAATGTGCTATACAAATAAAGCCGCCTTGCCTTGCCTTACCTTATGACTTTATTATCACATTACAACATTTTTTTCTCGGAAACTTATGACTTTATTCTCATAATATTACGACTTTTTTCTCGTAAATCTATGACTTTATTATCATAATATTATGACTTTATTCTCATAAAATTACAACTTTTTTTTCTTGTGACTTTATTATCATAATATTACGACTTTCTTTCTCTTAAACTTATGATCTTATACTGCATTAGAGCTTTTACTCTTGTGTGTTATACTCTATTTTAGCTTCGATCCTAGCTTTTATTTTTAGCTTGTTTTTATTTTCTAATCTTTAATGTTTTTATAACTGTTTTAATTATGTGTTAATGTTATTTTGCACTTTGTCGCAATGTTCTTGAATGTTTATGTAAAGCACTTTGAATTGCCCTGTTGCTGAAATGTGTTCTACAAATAAAGCTGCCTTGCCTTGCCTTCAATGGTGTATGCGTTTTATTTTGTAGGATAGGAACTACGTGTTTCCGGTGTTTCTCTGTCTAATTTGATGCTGTAAAATTGCAAAAAACTTGTCATGTGACCACTGAAAAAGACTGGACAGCCCAGTCTGTTTCCATGCAAAATGCCCTTTAACTAGATATTACCCCACTTACTTCAAACTAACAAGAATTATATCACATAAGGCTATATCTGTAAAGAATATAGGCTAGCTATTACAGATAAATAAATCTCTGAATTACAAAACATGTCATGGAAAATAATAGGCTAATACAGAACATGACTAACTTAATGATTAACTTAGAAGGGAACCATTTCTAAGTTAATCAATCACCAAATCTCAGTATCAGTTGTAAAATAATTTTTCTCTCGTCATTGGAAAAAAAATCCATGCTTATTTTTCGTTCATCATAAGACAGTGCCCTTACCAAAAAAAGACACTTATTCAAGTGTGTTATTAGTATACTTCTTTTAAGCTTAAAATAAGAGCGTATAATTTTAGTTTACTTTTTATGTACTTTATTTGTTTATTTATTTATTTATTTTGCACAATTTAAGACTATACAACATAACAAAAAAAAGAATAATATACAGTGCAGGAAGAGGCAAAAACCCACTGGGCTTATCTGAAGCCTCCACCTGGAGACCAGATTAATATAAAGAAATAATATGACTACATAATAGTGATAACAAGCAATTAGGACAAGATTAATATAATAACAACAATAATAATACAGTAAATATATCAAAAAAGACAAGTTTGTGTGTATGTTGCATGGAAGTTTATGGTTAGTGTTTGTGAGGAGGATATTGATTTAAATATCTATAAAGACTTCTGGGCTACTTATCAGAGACATACTTTACAAAGTATACTTAAGTGTACTTGGCTCATACTGACAAGTATACAGAAAAGTCTATGTATGTTTGGCTTATAGTCCTACTTGTACTTAATCTTTTGATCGAGATACATTTAAGAAAAGTATAATTAAGTATTCTTATTCAGGCTCGAATCTCTGCTAAAAAGTGAGCTACAAGTGTACTTGCAGTATAAAAACTATTAAACTAGTAGTTTACTGAGTATACTTTAAAGTACACTTTCGTAAACTATGAAGTCGGCTACAAGTATATACATGTCGAATGACCTCGAATGGGATAAGCGGTTACTGATAATGGATGGATGGATTTCACAAACTAAAAAGTGGGCTACAAGTATAAAACTAGTAAACTATCAGTATACTTTTTGTTGCAGTACAAAATAAAACTTACG
The DNA here is from genome assembly GCA_916701655.1 of Sebastiscus albofasciatus. NCBI lineage: Eukaryota > Metazoa > Chordata > Actinopteri > Perciformes > Sebastidae > Sebastiscus > Sebastiscus albofasciatus. The sequence goes on along the minus strand of CAKAOI010030041.1, from coordinate 7,324 downwards.
TATAAACTAGTTGTGTACTCAATGTTTATTATTCTTACACTTAAAGTATACCTAAAAGCATACCTTTATAAACTAAAAAGTGGGCCAATTTAGTCCCAAGAAGTATTAAAGTAGTACACTTACAAGTGCACTACTAGTACATTGATAGTATACTTACTACATAAAGTATACTTGGGAAATATCTATTTGAACTTTACTTATGTATACTTCACAAAATAAACTTGAAGTATACTACTTTTCGTAAGGGTGGAGATAAATTATTATTATTAATAATAATAATAATAATAATAATAGTATTATTATAGCACTTGTCAAGCTTAAACGCAAAGTGCTTCCCAGATTAAAAGAATACAAATTTAAATATCAAAATCCCATGTATGCCCACCCTATATGACATACAACAATTAGGAACATAAGAGCACAAATATCAAGCAGCACTGAGCCTAAGTGCAAAATAAGAGAAATAAATAAAATGACATGACACCATGGGTTGGTTTTCCTCCTGTCCTCCCCAATTTTTTGATTCACCAGCCGCCACTACTATATAAGCCTAATTTTCCTTAGGGAGCAAAAGTCTTAGCTAACTAATTTTATGTAGGCTAACTAACAAAATTAGTTAGTAATATATATACAAATGTTTTTTTGTTGGGTGAATTCACCAGATTTACATAGCCTACTTTTAATCACAATATCAAAACAAACAACAACAACAACAAAACGCTGTAGCCAAATGAGAGGTGGCTATTTAATTGCATTATGATCCAGTCCAGTCTGAGCCCAACAGGTGGTATAAGCAGGTATAATCTTGTCAGCACTGTGACCACGAATAGAAATACTTCTTAACAGATATTTGTATTGAGGTGGCGGTGATGTGGCATTCATCAGACAGGCTGTTGATTTGTTAGTTGTAAGCTCCCATAGGAACCAGAAGAGGGCAACAACTCTCCATCAAGATGTTGAGCCTTGTAGATGGAGAGAAATTCAAAAGGCATCACGAAGAGCATTTATATTATAAAGAGAATGTTGAATGTAAATAGACCTTCAATCATTAAAGAGGATTACTTTAATTGCATTTCAGATGCAGTAAAAACAGCAAGATGAAAGCAACTGAGAGTAAGGGAGGCTGGCATGCAATAAAAGTAGCCTAATAAGATAGACCAAATGTGAGCCCATAACTTCAGTCACTCTGTACATCGTGATGTACCAGGAGACAGGACATAAAGCATTTATGAATTAAATATATCCTGCATGTGAGTTCACATGAATAAAAAAGGACACATTTGTCATATGCTCTGTCAAACATGTTTTTAGAGAGCTGAAGGGGAAATCTGTGTTTCTGTGTGTTACACATGTGTTTCAATGTGTTGTCTTCCCTCATGTTACAGTCAGTCCAAAGACCCAACGAGTAAAAGGGTAATATTTTAGTCTTCAGGAGCCTGGATGAACAACACACTGACTCTGTGACAAGTCAGTGACTCTGCAGTTGCGTTACTCATTTTACTTGTGACCCGGAGGTAAAGATCAGGGGACTGTGCCAGACTGTGCCAGAAAGATTAGCTTGTGTAAAGGAGATGGCAGAAGGGATAAGGAGAGGAGATGAAAGGTGACAGATGGAAGAAACAGGTGAGAGAAGGTGAGACGTGGCAGGGAGAGAACAGTGAGGGTTGATGAACGGGAGGTGAAAAGAGCAGAAAAGAGAAAAAGCAAAAGGAGGAAACTGTGGAGGAGACATGATGGGAATAAATGGAGGAGAAGAGCAAAGACAGAGAAGAGGGGTTATATGAGGAGAGGAAAGATGGATTAGAAGATGAAAACTTTGGGAGAGGACATAGAAAAAATACAGAGAAGGGGGTAAATTGAGGAACAGAGTAGGGGGAGAATACAAGAGGTGGAGGGAGAGGGAGTTGCAGAGGAAATGAGGAGGTGGGGTGGTGATGAGTCATCACCAGGCTATCAGCCCTGGTGGGCCGGGTTGCAGCGGGGGTGGCAGTGTGACACATATGCAGAAACACACACACACACACACACACACACACACACACAGAGGGATGCCGGCCATCGTGCTGCGTATGCGTCTCCTCCCACTGTGGAGGCGGGTGGAAGACAATACAGGGATGCCACTGGGAGACGCAGTTCACACACACTCGTGCAGCCCTTTCCCTTGACACACACACACACATGGACATAATGATGATGGCTGAGCGAGAGGCCTCATTAAGGCTCTGAGGATGGATGGATGGTTCTATACAAGGGCAGAGGGGTAAACAGTCAATGCAGCTGTAGGAAAGGACAACAGAGCTGTATACACCTCGTGCCTTTTTGCATCTCTTGCATACTCTTCCCTTCATCATTCATAATTTATTAGGTGCAGAGGCGGATGTTGTAAAAAGGGAACAGTCAGAGAGGATGACATGCAAAAAAATATATATTTTGAGGCATGACATGTAGAGTACAACGCTATGTTCCTCTTACTGAGGCACTCACAGACACATTCAGCTTCATGGATTTTCAAATCATTTTCTCTTCTTATGATTATCCAATATGCTTAATGCAGTCTTCAGCCATACTTAAAGCCATGTCACTGTGTGTGTTAGTGCGTGTTACGCAAGACAACTGTCTCACGTCATCTAACCCACCACGGGGAAACCGAAATTGTAGCCGTTCTACATGTGGTGCATTTACAATATACGTGCTCATTGTCTACGTAGGGTAGAAGAGGGCAGACACCCTGCAATAAGTCATTTCCTCTGTGACAGGAAAGCTCTCATCACCGCTTTATGGCTCCCTTTGGTACTGAGTCGACCTCAGAGTTGCCATGGCAACAGATTGGGGGATTCCTAATTCTGATCTAGGCCACTGCGCACACATACGCTAAACACATGCGAGTGCATGGGTGCATGCAAACAAACAAACACACTTCCCAGTGAGTGACACATTGTTTATCAATAGGTTGTATGTCATGCTGTTTCCCTGCAGTTTTAAAATCAATGGTTTTGTGTCTGTGCGTGCCACTGAAAGAATGTGTGAATGAGAGCAAAACCATATCAACCATGTACCTATTTTTGCATCAGCACAACCATGCAAACCTGCAGCATCAGGCATCAACCCGAGCGAAGGCACTGACGCACACATACAGAAAAAAAAAGACACGGCTCACCGGGGAAATTTGAAAACCTTTGTAGGAATATGTATTTAATTTTTAAACTCTACATACATTCATACATCTCTCAATTAGAGGAGCAGACAGTACGTGTGTGAAATCTGAATGTGTGTGTGTGTGTGTTTGTTGTGTGTATGAAAGGGTATGCAGGTCGGGGGTTCCAGCTGCCTTCTGCACGCCTGCATATTTATTATGTGCTTACAAAATGTGATGGAGACACATAATGAGTGACAGAGAGACAACAAATTGAGTGTGTATACATGTCTGAGTGCATAAATGTAATATAAATGAATGGTGTGGGTCCATATGTGTACACAGGTATTTACTTGCTGTATACATGATCGTTAGGGGTTGCACTGGGATGTTTTCGTATACATAACTCGCAGATAAAGGAGTATAATTTTGAATGAGAGCTGGATCCACTGTCAGGTTAGTCTAAACATTTCAACAGTAAATCTTACTGATAATATATTTTGCTATGATAATCTGCATAGGTCCTGATTGGAAAACTTTGATATCCCTAGAAGGGGCATGAAAAACCACATCAACAGCGGCTTTTCTGATTACAATGAATAGGAGTTCACCGACTTGTAAAAATAAGTCGTTTTCGGTGCTCCTTATGAGTGGGTGGGTGTGTATCTGTGAGTGCATCTATGTTGCATGTATGTATTCATACATTATGTATGTAAGATGGAGTTGGTCAATTATGAGTGCATGAATGCTTACATACATGTGCCTCTTAGTATGACTGCATATGCAACTGCACACATACTTACAAATAGAATCACATATACGTAAGTGTAGTTATGGATGTGTGTCAGGCATGCATGTAACCCTGCATTACGTTTTGTGTGTGTATGAATACATGACTGTGTGTGTGTGTGTGTGTGTGTGAATGTGTGTGTGTGTGAGTGTTAGTCGCTGTCTTCCCTCTCCTGGGTCTCAGCCAGGCAGCTCTCATCAATATTCTCCAGGCTCTCAGCATGCTGGATGCTGAGCTCAGAGAGCGGGATGCTGGGTAATGTAGTCTGTTCGGGGTAGAGCCAGGGCTTGAAGCCGGGGTTGTGTCTCTGCTTCCACTCTGAATACTTCAAACAGGCTTTGTTGATCTTCTTCATCGCCTAAAAAGAAGAAAAAGTGGATGAACAACACAGGTAAGACAACATAGCAGTTTATTTTTTATAGATCTGTATTGATCATTAACAACTTAAAGAAGAGGAGGTACTTAAATGCACAGACAATATTCATTGTTGAACAGTTCATTGGTCAATGCTCAGATAAGGCATACGGGACTGGACAATACAACCATTGATTTAAAAAGTTAAATCATATGGTAATATTTCTAGTAGGGCTGTCAATGGATTAACATATTTAATTGCATGATTGTCCATAGTTAATCGCGATTGGTTGCAAATTAATCACACATTTTGTATCTGTTCAAAATGTACCTTAAAAAGGGACATTTGTCAAGTATTTAATACTCTTATCAACATGGGAGTGGACAAATATGCTGCTTTATGCAAATGTATGTATATATTTATTATTGGAAATCAATTAACAACACAAAACAATGACAAATATTGTCCAGAAACCCTCTCAGGTACTGCATTTAGCATCAAAAATATGCTCAAATCATAACATGGCAAACTGCAGCCCAACAGGCAACAACAGCTGTCAGTGTGTCAGTGTGTTGACTTGACTATGACTTGCCCCAAACTGCATGTGATTATCATAAAGTGGGCATGTCTGTAAAGGGGAGACTCGTAAGTACCCATGTTCATTCACATATCTTGAGGTCAGAGGTCAAGGGAAAATGGCCATGCCAGTTTTTCCTGTGTGTTATTTAACCTCCTTCGCGACAAGCTAGTATGCCATGTTTGGTACCGATGGATTCCTTAGGTTTTTATAGTGTCATATGACACTATCTTCACTCAGTATCTTAACTCTGAGCCTGTACAGCCTAAATATCTCTGCATGAATGCGTTAAAGAAATTAGTGACATTACATTTACATTAATTTTCACGTTATTAGCCGTTAACTTCGCAGCCCTAATTTTTATGTATCTAGAGTATGTACTATATTTCGAATTTTAAATTAATCCTGATAAAACTAACCCAGACAGAAAATTATTTTTGTATTTATTGGGTTGAAGTCATCAGCATGGTAATTTTCAGTGGGATTTGTGTATCTCACTGAGCTGCTATTTTTTGCCCATCATCAAGGGATTCCTCCATCCCAGGCTGCTCTCCAGAGAATCTTTGCCTTAGTTCAACATGCACACACTCTCAAACAGACAAACAAGTACTGAAAACAGTATGTTTCCGGAATGTGTAGGAGAGATTATAAATTGCTTGTATAAGTGCCTGAGGATTAACGCGTCGCCAAACACACACTCACAATCTATGTTAATCTGCAAAAGACTTACGCGAGGAGCAAGGAAGTGGGAAGACTTGTTGACAACCCACTTGGGTAACGAACCTGCAAAGAGAGACAGAGTGAACAGAGGAAGATGGAGAAAAAAGTGAGAGAGAAAGAGAGGAAGAGGAGAGAGGGCAAAATATAGAAGAGACGGATTAAAAGTTTGCTTTATTACATGTCATGTCACCCAACATCAAAGTGGAGCTTTGTAACTTGCTACTCAACTGCAACACACATTAGAAACCAGTGAATAAAGGCATTTACACAATTAGCTCTTACATGCAAGAGTGTGACAGTCAAGAAGGGAATTAATGCCAGTCTCAGATTAATGAATAGAAAAAGAGAGAAGAGGGACAAAGCGAGACGGCACAGTGAAATAGACTCTGTCCTTCATATGGTTACTATGGCAACTCGTTTTGACATAAAGGCAGGGGAATGAATCATTCATTAGAACTTTGAGCATGCGTTGAGCACCTGGGTGTGTGTGTGTCAGTGTACCTGTGTGTTTCAGTCTTGTTTGTGTGTACTTCTATTCATTTCTGTATGAGTTTGTCCTTGTGCGATTTTGCTGTTGATTGCCTTTGTGTGAGTGCGTGTGTGTGAGTGTGTGTGGTAGTTACCTCGTGGATCTACCTGGGCCATGTAAGTGAGGGTACAGTGGTTGGTTGGTCCCTGACTCTGGACCATGTAGCCAGTCTGAATGGATACAGCTCGCACCTTGTCCTTTTTAGGAGGGTATTTCTGTAGAGACAATACACACACACACACACACACAGATTCATATTGGAATTAACATCCTCATTCAGTATATGTACAAACCTTAAACAGGACAAGGAGCCAAGTAAAATCTTCATTCATTTTTGGTACTTCCAGATTTAAAAGGGAATATATGTAACTTTTTACACGTATAATTCGTTTTTTATTGCAAATGTGTGAACAGTTTGTAACCTAAGCCAACAAATAAGACCTGCCGTGACTACGTTTCCTCAGCCTGTAGACTGCTTTTTATGTGAAGGACTCAGGTCGGTGTCCCAGAGGATGTGACATCATGACTTCATGCTCGCTCGCGTGTGCCTACTCTGTTCAGCGCAGCCACAGGGACAGCTAGGGACAGCTAACGATAGCTAACGGTTGGTTAGAAATGGCGTCTGCTAACTCAAACAAACGACCAGCCTCCACCACAATCAGACTCCAACACAAACTCCACGGAAGCACCAAAAAACATTTTTATGGGAGTGTGTGTGTACACATGGGAAGTGAGTGGTGAAGCAAGAGAGAGAGAGAGAGAGAGCAGTGGCGAAACGAGTGAGCAATGGAGCAGAAGAGAGTTAGTTTAGCTTTGTGAATATCACGTGAATTTAAAGTGGAAGTTACAGTTTGTGCAGAAACTGACTGTCACTGACGCAACGGCCACAGGTGTCACTGTTAACAAGCAATTTCTGATTCTTACATTGAGTCCCTTTAATTAATCCATAATGTAAAAGACACACACATGCACCCAAAGCAGAGAAGACTCAGAAATCAATCCTAAAAACAGCTCTTTGTGTCCACCTGTCAAATGGTCGACATACTACGTGCAGGGCGAGCATTCTGGGGTTTTTCTGTGATGTGTTTTCTGCTGCCAGTCAATCTGATTTCCTGCTTCACAGTCATATTTCTGATGCAAATCCAGTCCACACTACTCTGTGAAAAACAGCAGTAAAGGCTTACTAGTCCACTGCTGGCTCCTTTGACTGTGTATGTATA
>CAKAOI010030037.1:0-25285 GCA_916701655.1 Sebastiscus albofasciatus | reverse complement strand
TGCTTTGCATTGTGGGATACAGTAGGCGAAGTAGACTAAGTAGTTTTGAATACAGCCAACGCTCTGAGCAAAAGAATTCAAAACATTTCTTTTATCTCTCTCCATCTGATGAAGCGCTAAAAATATCCCTGACGGGGCATTCCAGCAAATCTGAAAGTCGGAAATCATTCATGTGAACAATTAAACAACAGTTACTATCTGGTTTGTCAAATCAAGGTCACGATGTCAAGAGAAGACTACTCAAGCGACGTCACTTTGGTATCTCGGGTTGGGGGGAACAAAACCAAAAGCCATTTACCAGTCAGGGACGGTCGACCAGAAGATGCTGTTTACTCGGGAAATGTGGGATCCAGTGTTTTCGGAGCCTGACTCATACCAGGGGGGGATAATCCAGGATATCTCAACCAAATCCTCTTTTATTCTGTCTCTCAAAAGTCCCCTGATTAGTCTTTGGACCATATTCGGTAGGGATGCACCGATACCACTTTTTTCAGGCCGAGTACAAGTACTAACATTTGGGTACTCGCCGATACCGAGTACCGATACGAGTACTGATACGAGTACCGATACGAGTACTGATACGAGCACCGATACGAGTACTTCCCTGTGCCAAAGAGCCTCGTTAACAGCCAGCTGGAGGGTGTGAGCGGTACACGGCAGGCTGGAGAGTCTCGCATACGAGGCGGTGCGCCGCCACCGGCTCTAGGTCGGCTTGGAAAGGCTCGGGGCGAAGGTGGCTCGCCGCAGCTTTACAGCGCTCCACGCTCGGACCTTGCCGCACCGTGACGGAGCTCCCTGCTCCCGGTGCGACTGTCGACCGGGGCGGACTGTCCTCAGTGCGCCACAACCGCGTCGTGCCCCCAGGGCGGGGCTCGGCCCACGTAAAAGGCGCCAGGGGTCAGCAGTGATGTCTGCAACCCACCCGACCCGTCTTGAAACACGGACCAAGGAGTCTAACGCATGCACGAGTCAGAGGGTGCAAAGATGGTGACGAGAGGTTAACGTCACGCTGCTGTAAAGTGGTATCGGTGCTGTTTTGCGAGTACGAGTGCATGAACACAGTATCGGACCCGATACCCGATACCGGTATCGGTGCATCCCTAATATCTGGTTCTGGTTTTCAGGTGTGGGCTTGTCAGAATCGAGCCACAGGAATGTTGTACGCCTGCAAGAAGCTGGAGAAGACTCACGTGAAGAAGAGGAAAGGAGAAGTGATGGCTCTCAACGAGAAAGAGATCCTGGAAGGGCTGGACAGCAGATTTGTGGTGAGGTTACCATGGTTACGCTCTTTCTGCTTAACCCTTAAACTCATCCCTGGAGCACCAACCGATTGCTGGTTAATATAGAGAACATCACCAGGCTTATATACTCAACACTACAACGTGCACTTTCTCGTTCTCCATTTAGGTGAATCTGGCGTACGCGTACGAGACCAAGCACGCCCTCTGTATGGTTCTGACCATGATGAGCGGCGGCGACTTGAGGTTTCACATTCATAACATCGGCACGCCCGGCCTGGACAGAGACCGAGTGCGATTCTACGCTGCAGAAGTCTGCTGTGGTTTAATTCACCTCCACCAGAACTCCATATTATACAGGTGAGTGGGTGTTTCTGCATCAGCAGCAGCGGCGGAAGAGGTATTCAGGTCCTTTAATAAAGTCAAAGTACTTATACCACAGTATGGAAATATGGTACGTTACAACCCTTACAGATGTATTACATTTATTTAATACAATTTATTATTTATAATATTAATTAATGTTTATGTTTTGTTTTATTAATGTTTAATGTTAATGTTTACTAATTATTAGCAATGCTATAATTTGTTATTTTAACAGTTTATTGTTGCACATTATAACATTATATATATATTTATTATTATTATTGTTTATTATTATTGTTGCACACATTATAACATTATATATATATATAAATATACATATATATGTATATATATACGTATATATACATATATATATGTATTTGTTAATGATTACAAAATGATTTCTAAACCTTTAAGAAATTGTTAAAACATCTATAAATATTACATAGATAGTAGTTAATAATTGGTTTCTGGTCCATCTGTCTATGTAATGTTTATAGATGTTTTACAAATTATGATTTGCTAAAAGTTTACAAATCATTTGGTAATCACTAACCAATTAATTAATATATAATCAATATTTATAATATTAATATAGTACATACATTGTTATATGTACAACAATAAACTGTTGTACATATAACTGTAATTAATAAAATCAGCTATGATATTATATATAATTTATAAACTAATTACACAAACTAATAACATAAATTATAGCATTAATAATAATTAGTAAACATTATTAATTATTAATTATCATTTCATTGTTTGTTAACAGTAAAATAACTATCAACTATCAATTAACCATTTATAAATGGTGGTTATTATTAAGTGTTACCGAAATACTAAATAACTAAGACACCAAAACATCCTGAAATGAATACTAAAATAACAAAGTTAAAGCTGTTTTTTCATATATTTACAACTGCTGATACATAAAACATAAACTGTTAAGTCTCTCAGATATAAATAACTATTAACTATGTTTACTTAACTATCAATTTCCCATGTATATATGATGGTTATTATGATATTAGAAGTGTTACGGTTTGTTTTGTGTGCACAAACATTAATTTATGAAGGTAAAAGATACATTTAGTGCAGTAAAAAGTGCAATGTTTACCTCTGAAATGTGTACAGTAGTTGAGTAATTGATGCGTTTCGACTGCAGGAACTTTTACCCGCAACTAAGAACGTTTTGAGGAACTCATTGCATTTCGACCGCAGGGACCCGGGTCTAAATGAACTACCGGGACATTTACCAGGAACCTTTTACCCCCCAAAAAAGGCATTAGCCATGCATTAAGTCTCTGCTCTCCTGCACGTACTGAATCAAATGTTTTATCTTCCAGGGATATGAAACCAGAAAACATTTTGCTGGATGACAACGGTATGTACAACCACAGTAACGCCTACTGCTCTGTAATAACCTCCGTTAAGATCACATTCCAAACCCGGGAGACGGAACACGGTGAAATGATACTCGTGCTATTTTTAGCTGTGAAATTAGTCCGTATGATCTGAACCGATAACAGTTTGAGTCGAGCCAGACGGTCGTGTTGACGGTATTTTGACATGCGTTCAAACAAAGGCATGTTGAGGAAGTGAAAGGTGAAAGGGAATCAGGTGTGGTGTCTATTTTAAGAAACCTCTCTGCACACCTGTTCCTCCGTTCTTGGCAGCGTGTTTTGCAGCTTTTGTTTTTTTATTTTCGTAATTACGAATTACAGGTTAGAGCACTTTAGAGCTGTCACATGTTTATTGTATTAGTTCCAACAACAGCTCAGTGGAGACGGAGCGGGGGAGGAAGGAGGGAAGGAAAGGAACTGATTGAGCTGAAATGGAAAGTACGTCACAGAAGCAGAGAACCTCAACCGGTTTCTGGTATTTGTTCCCTCAAGGACATATCCGCATCTCTGACCTGGGCCTGGCTGTGAGGCTGTCTGAGGGGAGTCTGGTGCGAGGCAAGGTGGGCACACTGGGATACATGGGTACGTATGCACCTCACAGTACCGACTGTGTACCATTGTTGGCTTTCATCTCTCAGCCTAAGAGGCTGCCAGCAGCTCTGTGCGGCTGTAAAGAAGTATCCGAAGGGTTTATCTGGACTAAACCCGTATCTACATCCTAAGATGAGTTTACTGATTTGCATCCTCTCTTCAGCTCCGGAGGTGGTCAGCCACAAGCACTACGGGATGAGCGTGGACTGGTGGGGCCTCGGCTGCCTGATCTACGAGATGACGATGGGGCAGCCTCCGCTCCGGAACAAAGGGGAGCACCCTGCGCCCTCCGAGATGGAGAGAAGGATCCAGAAAGGAGACGTGGAATACGGTGACAAGTTCAGCAAGGGGTCGAAGGACCTCTGCTCCTCGGTGAGTCCGGAAACAACTCATATATATATCAAAGTCCTTCTTTCAAGACGTTTAACATTTCATTTCCTGCGTCACAGCTGCTGATCAAGGACCCTAAAGAGAGGCTGGGCTGCCGGAGCTCGGGGGGGAGAGAAGTTAAGTCGCATCCTTTCTTCAGGAAGATCAACTTCAGGATGCTGGAGGCCGGACTCGTCGAGCCGCCGTTCAAACCTGATGCAAGTACTCTGATGATTCATTCAACTTGAAATAGTTCAGACACAAACAATGTCTCTATTTATACTTAATCCTGGTACAAAGTCAAGCGTAGGCTGTGTAAAGCACTGCTATGTAAACATACAGTATTATTCAGGTATGTGTTTGGCCACGGTCCAGAAAGCAGCTAAATATATATACGGAGCGTCTGCATCCACCCGCGGACAAAATACCACCACACCCTCATCATACTGTAGAGCAGCCTCATTATCTTATACTGCTTTCTCCTTGTTTAACTGGCGGAACCTGCAAGAAGCAATAATCCTACCTCTCACACTTCACAGTTTAGCTAAATGTTGGCGAGGAAAAACTGCCATGTCCATTTTCAAAGGGGTCCCTTGACCTCTGACCTCCAGATCAGTGAATGTAAATGGGTTCTCTGGGTACCCACGAGTCTCCCCTTTACAGACATGCCCACTTTATGATCATCACATGCAGTTTGGGGCAAGTCATAGTCCAGTCAGCACACTGACACACTGACAGCTGTTGTTGCCTGTTGGGCTGCAGTTTGCCATGTTATGATTGGAGCAGATTGTTTTGTGCTAAATGCAGTACCTGTGAGGGTTTCTGGATCAATATCTGTCATTGTTTTGTGTTGTTAATTGATTCACAATAATAAATATATACATACATTTGCATAAAGTAGCATATTTGTCCACTCCCATGTTGATAAGAGGATTAAATACTCCCTTTAAGGTTCATTTTGAACTGATAAAAAATGTGCGATTAAATATTTTAATCAATTGTCAGCCCTAAATTTAATACGTATTTAATTATTTACACATGTCACCTATGTTTGAACATTGTATTCTTCTGGCAATGTTCGCCCTGTGAAATAATATTCTGTAATAATTTATCGGAGTGTCTATTTGTACATAATAGTCGTCGTGATATAAAGAACACAATAGTTGTAGTGATATAAAGAACACAATAGTAGTAGTGAGCCGCTACAACCTCTAAATCACAAGTTGAGTTAATGCGTTCAAATTAATTTGCGTTATTATTGCGTTAACTTTGACAGGCCTAGTTTTTGGACAAAGACGAATGTAGAAGAGGTAGATGTAGAGTTTCGGTGTGAGCTCACTGGATGTTGTTCTGTGTTCTTCCTCCTGCAGCCCAGACTGGTGTACTGCAGCGACGTCCAGGACATCGAGGAGTTCTCTACGGTGAAGGGAGTCACGCTGGACCAGAAGGACAGCGACTTCTACTCCAAGTTCAACACCGGCAGCGTCTCTATAACCTGGCAAAATGAGGTACACTCATATCTAGTTTACATCATTTACATCTGTCCAGACTCCAGAGTCTACAAACCTCAGCATCTTCCTCCTCCTCTTCCTCTGCAGGTGATAGAGACGGGATGCTTCAGGGAGCTGAATCTGTTTGGTCCTGATGGGAGTCGATCTCCAGACCTGGACTGGTCCCAGACCCCCGAGAACCCCAAACGGAGCCTGCTGGACCGGATCTTCCGCAGAAACGTAAGAACACACTACTGCAGTAACTGGAAGAAGTATTCAGCTACTTTACTGCAGTAAAAGTACCAACACCACACCGTAAAAATACTCCACTACAAGTTTACAAGTAAAGTCCTGCATTCAAAATTCCTAAAACGGTGTATTAGGCTCTTAGTAGGTTAAGAAAAAAAACACATTTACGAAAAGAATCATAATTTTCGAGATTAAAGTCAGAAATATACGAGAAAAAAACTTGAATATTTTCTGAGATTATTAAATCATGAATGTGCGAGAAAAAATCTCCAGTGCCATTTTTGATTAGCCCCGTCCTCTCTCTTCCTTCTCCTCCATTTGTAAGTTTTGTTGTCAGACCATTAGCTACTAACGAGATTAAAGTTATACTTTTTATAGAAGAAATCTTGAATAGTCATAAATATGCAAGAACAATCTGAGATTCAAGTGGTAAATTTACGAGAAAAGAAATTGAATATTCTCTGAGATTATGAAGTCAGAAACTTGCAAAAAAAACCTCAGAAAAGTCTCTGAAATTAAAGAGCAAAATTTACAAGAAATTTACAAGAAAAAAACTTGAATATTCGGAGATGATGAAGTCATAATTTTGCAAGAAAAAACAATGAAAATTCTCTGAGATTAAAGTGGGAAATTTATGAGAATTGTACGAGGAAAAAACTTGAATATTCTCTGAGATTATTAAATCATAAATTTGCAAGAAAGAACTCAGAAATTAAACTCACAAATTTACGAGAAAAAAACACGTTGCTTCTTTTTAAGGTTGGATAAACCTCATCACACCACAGACGCCGCCGCTTGCCGTGTATTATGCCTGCAGTGCATGACCTCATCAGATCATACTTTGCAATCTGATTTATCAATCAGGAATTACTCGTGACTTTACCCCAGAATCACCAGATTATCATCAGCTTCCGGACTTCCGATTCAGAAGAAAACAACAAACTGATTTGAGCTTTTTTTTTCTTGTAAATTCAGAGTTTTTTTCTGTGAATATTATTAAAGTAGCAGAAAATTGAAATACTCAAGTACAAGTGCCTTGAAGTTGAACTTACAGTACTTTAGTAAATGTGTCTACTGTTTCTTTAAGTGTGACTATGTGACTGTTTCTCTCCTCTAACAGCACCCTTCAGACACGTCAGACGACAGCAGACAGAGCTTGATTCCCCCTGAAACCTACATGCAGTCCGGACTGCTCAGTACGCCGCTCTGAGGACGCTCACAGCTCAGAGACAGACTGCTCTAAAGACACTAAAACATCCACTGGAGCAGCAAAAAGACGTTCAACGTTCTTCCCTGTAAATCACCGCATAGCACACCTTTCTTTGTGTTTGTATTGTTTTCATTTCTCCCACAGCTACACTGTTTTAGCACTCGCTTTAGGCAAAGAACGTATGTTGATAAGAAGTGAAAGCCAATTGTTTGTTCCATTGCAACATCAGCGCCCAGCAGCAGAGCTACGCTTCCGCCATTTTGGACTGAAAGCGACTACCGGACGCCAGTAAAACGTCCGCCTACAAAGAGCCTACTTTTAGGACATCATGATTTAAATGAAGGATATTTAAGTGTTCCTACTGGGAAGTTGATTTACCTCAAAATGACCCTCTGATTTACGGACATCTCGTTCTACATCCATGGACACAGACTCATCGGTGTTTTCAGTCCAAAATGGCGGCAGCACCAACTAGTGGCTGTTGTTACAAAAAGCACCAGAGATTCGTCTGTTTGCTTTTATACTCTGTTGCTTCTTCATTTCTTCTCAGGTAAATAAAAAGAATTTTACTGTTCTGTGTTCCAACACATCCATTTTTAAAATCAAATTACGGCAGCAGGTTTTGGTTAAAGGAGCGGTGTGTAGAATGTAGCGGCATCTAGTGGTGAGGTTGTAGATTGCAACCAAATGAAACTTCTCCCGTGTGCCAAGCGTGTCGGAGAGCTACGGTGGCCGACGCGAAAACGAGAATGGCCCTCTCTAGAGTTCCGGCTAGAAATGATCCATCTTGTGTGAATATGACGTCACGTTCTCGTTGTAATCGGAGCGACTCGGGGGGGAAACAACTCTGACAGGATCAGACGCCCTTCGTGGGGAAGAACAGACCCAGATCCAGCTTCCCGGCAGTCGGAGCTTTGGCGGCAGAGGCGTCTCCTCCCTTGCATCATCAGTCAGACAAAACAAGACATTCAGAGCAAACGATCAACTGAGAGAATGATCAACAGATTAATAAATAATCAATCATTAGTAATTCATTTTCACAACCCAAACAGGTCCGGACGGTTTAATGTCAGATGTTCTTTGAGATGTCATGAATGAGTTCGACTTTGTCCATGTAGCATTTTTATTTTTTATTTAACCCAGAGTATAAAACAGTAATAATAACTGACACACATTGTAAAACAAATAAAAATAGCAAAAAGACTGAATGCACTAAAGTCTACAGATGATGTGTGACATGTTAAAGAGTCTGATCGGCTGCAGCAACATGCAGAGCATCAGAGGTTTCAACATGATGCCCGGTGAGATCTCTCCACAGCAAAACCTCAAAATATACAGATCTTAAAGCACCAAAAAATAAGTTTTAGTCGCCAAATGTTCAGAGTGGAATGTCGGCCGATGGCGCGTTAACAAATGATGACAAGCAGCCATCAGTTATTAGCTTGGTGTAATCAGTTTTAGAGCATATTTATGAACTTCCTGTCTGAGTGGGAATCAGCCACAACTTCTTTTTACTGCAGCGTGAGGTGCTTTTATTTTACTGGCTGTCGGTGCGACTGTGTTTTGACTGAGGGGGAGTGTGCGCGTACTGAATTCCAGCCGTGTTCATCCTTCCCACGGAGGGCTGCGTCGTCCGTCCACGTCCGTCTCCACGTGGTACAGCATGTCGGCCAGAGTGTGTTCGAGCACAGCTCCCCAGCCCATGTCGCTCATCTGAGAAGAAAAACAACCGCAGATGATTGATAAAACGATAGCTCAGCGGACGCTATGTCGCATTCACACCAAGAGGGAACGTTCGCTTTACTCGCCCAAGTTGGGCTGCCGTTTGTGTTCATTCGAGCCGAAGAGGAGGAGGAGCTTATCTCCTTAGATGCCAACAACTTTTCTTTCCTGTTGCTGCTTTGTACATGTTGTGGAAGTCCCAGATATGTCTGAAAACCAAACGCTGTTGTGTTTGGGTTCATAACATCACCCCGCGGCGAGCTGTATTCACATACAACACTGCTGCACAGACTGTATCTAGCAACCACACGTGTCTCTACTGCGGTATGAACCCAAAATAAACAGATTGTTGATATTAAATCACAGCACAAACAGATCAAAATGATGCTGAAATAACTACATAATGATGCTCATTCGTAAAAAGTCTGAATTCATGCTTTGTCAGGTCTGTTACCATGACGACAAGCAAACAACTTTTAAAATGCTTGTTTTCTGAATGGAGTTTGGCTGGCTCAGAGCCAGACTATGCAGCTGCTCCATCAACACTCAACATAAAGTCACCTCGACTTAAATGTGACGACAGGAGGACGATCTCACCGCTGAGAGGCTTTCACGACACAGAGTCACACAAAATTTCTCGCTCGAGTTGAAATATTTCATCTCTCGCAAATATGCGAATGACCTTGAATGTAATCGCGCCGCGTGAAAGTTTGCTTCGGTCTTGGTGTGAATGCGTCATTAGTGTGAGGTTTGTAAAGGATGTGATTCTCACCGGCTGGAACTTAACGTCCTTCGGAGGGTGTTTGAAATGTGGCCCAAAGTTAACCGACACCTGGAAAGAGAAAGAGAAAGAGAAAGAGAGAGAGAGAGAGAGAGAAAGAGAGAGAGAGAGATAGAGAGAGAAACAGAAAGAGAGAGAGAGAGAGAGAGAAAGAGAAAGAGAAAGAGAAAGAGAGAAAGAGAAAGAGAGAGAGAGAGAGAGAAAGAGAAACAGAAAGAGAAAGAAAGAGAGAGAGAGAGGGTGAAGTTAAGCACACAAAACAAAACTAAGAAAGCAGAAAAATGACCCCCAGAGCGGCGTACTGACCGTGCAGCTCTTGTAGAGTGAGATGGCGGGGAAGTACATCCCTTCAAACAGGTTTTCAAAGGCGACACCTTGGTTCACTCCGTTTTTATAGAAAATCATCTGAAAAAGAGGATCGAAGAGTTAACGGCAGCAAACAGCAGCAAACAGCAGCAAACAGCGACAGGTTCACTCTTTCAAAGGTCTTTTTATTGATCTATAATGAATCAAACAGTAACTGTTCAGGGAAATCATTTTGTTTTTCTCAACAACACTCACCGTCACAACACATCCATCTGCTCAAATAAAACACAAATACACAAGCAGCCACAGAAGATATATTCTAAATTATGGATAAATAAAGTTATAATTATAGACAACAATACAGATGAAATATCTATAAAAAACCTTATGAGTAACAGAAAAAGTAAGTTGAGAAATAAAGGAAACAGAAAATCAATAAATAGGAGAGGAAAATAAAAAGATAATTAAATAATAATTAAAAAATAAAAATAAAATAAAATAAAAATAATACATTAATTAAAATTAAATTAAATTAAATTAAATTAAATTAAAAAATTAAAAAACAGCTACTTGGAGATTACTGTAGTGGGTTTCTCAAAAAATGTCAAGAAGGGCCACCACACTGTAAAATTGACTCTCTGTTCCCCAGGTAGTGTAACAGATTTTCTCTAGAGTCATAGAGGACATTATGTAGCACCAGTTTGTTATTTTCAGAAGATGTTTTCTCACCCTGCTGGAGCTCATGGACTTCAGGCTTTTCTCTGCTTTGTCGACGTAGTCCTTTTCCTCAAAGTACAGGTAGCTCTTGAACTTAATTAGCGCCTGGAAAGAGAGAAGATTTAAGAAGTCAGGCGTGTGTTGAGTCAGTGAAAATACAACCCCCTGTACAACGGACAGCAAACGACGCCCGACGAAGCTGAAATTCGAGCCGACTCTTAAATGATACTAAAAATATAATACACGGCTCCTACAGCGAGAAATTCACGTTTCTTGTTTGGGACATTTTCAAAAAATTGGCATGACAGTTGAATAGGGTGTTACCTTGTCCTTGTACGTGTCCGGCAGAGCCTTGGACGTCTCCGTGCCGTCGGGCAGCTCGATGAAGAAGCCCAGCGTGTCGCCCTGACCGTAGCTGGAGGAGTAATGCTTTCCTATCGACTGGTGAAACCGCGTGCCCTTCTTGCTGCGCCACGAGTAGCTGAACTTGTCGTAACCCAGCGGCGCCTGCAGGTTGCCTGAAACATAAAAAGGGAAAAATGTTTCAGGAGTTATTCTATCCACCGTAGCGGAAACAACGTCCCACGAACGCCTCATTGATTAGAAATCTGGGAAGCGTTTCTGTCACATTCCAGGGAAAACGATAACTAACACAGAATAGTCCAGCTTGACATATCTCTGAGTTAAAGACAAATAGTCTGATGGCTCTCTCCTCTAACTAAAATGCATATTCTTCCTAAATGTAAAGAGGTCTGTGTGAGAATGAAGCAGCGCTGACCGAGTGGTTGAGACCAGCCGAGCCGGGCGGCCGTCTCTGGAGGCATCTCCTCAACCGTCACCTCGAAGTACCAGGAGCCCTTCCGGATGCCGTGGGAGGCTCGCACCATGGAGTAGCCCTTCTCCCCGGTCACCGTCAGACGGTCGTCAGAGATCTTCAGCTGAGGCGCTGCAACGTGAGCATATATTATATTATATTATATTATATACAAGATGGATTTATGTTAAAATTTGCAGTGCAATGCTTGATAAATATATACACAGTGTTATTACCCATATTGACATAAAAATAATCACTAAATAATGTGATTTAATCAAATCTATGCAGCATTTTATGGGTCCAAACACCACTTCTCTTCATGTCCCACAACAGTGGTCTCAATGTTGAGATAAATGAGTTAATTAAATTAGAATATTAATATTATTTCAAATGGAATTGTTTCATATTCATATATTACTTTACAACATATTAAAATATTTGTTTTGTTTATAGAAAATTTAATTTAATTAATATTATAGAATTTAAAAAAGGAAAATGTATAAAATGAACATTATTGTAATGTTGTTATAAGGAGGTTATTTAGTGAGAACAACAAACATGTTACGGGTTAATAGCTTAACCACTAGCTGTCATTTTGTGTACCTGTTTATATGTATTAAATACTCTGATGGTTCAAATTCATAGAGGCTGATTTATTTTAATTTGGGAGAGTCAAAAGCGACTGTAGTTGCAGAAACACCCAACAATACGCAGCCAAAGACACGGTAATAAAATACACAAAGACAAAGAATAAAGATATGCAAAATACTGCACATGCCTTGTGAGATAAAAACTATAATATAAACATTATACAAATGAGGAAAGAAATAATAAAAGCATAATTCTAAACACGGTTTGATCTCGGAGACGTCGTTACCTCGGTCGTGTAAAGCCAGCAGCACCCTCTCGTACAGACAGGCTCTGTACAGATCTCCAGGTATGGGTTTGCCGGCCCAGCAGTCCAGCTCCAGCTTCTCCGGGTCTGGAGCGTGAGGATCCGGTTCTGCCAGGATGTAACGGTACCCGTCTTTATTAAAGGGGTGCTCTAGAGGGTAGCCGTGAGGAGGCAGGCGCTGGGCCGAGAACAGGGGGTCGCTGCGAGGAGGGAGAAACACCAGTAAATGTCTGTTTGTATATTTCTTAGCTGAGTACATGTTATTCCTCCGTGCAGGCCAGCAGAATATCATGGAGGGTGTGTGCGTGTGCGTGTTCACTGTCAGTTGTCATACCTTCTGGTTCTCTTCGTGGCTCCGGCAGCGGTTCCCTCCTGTTGCTGCTGTTGTTTACGCTTGGCCCCTCTTCCTTTCCCGGGGCCAGGGGCCAAAGCACCTTCAAGACAACACAAGACAGGTTACACTCTTGAACATAAAGAAATGCACACACAAACACACAGTCAGCGGCAAAGGTAGCAGACACTCAGTTGCCAGTTTATTAGGTACACCTACGTAGCTAAAATCAATGCAGCAGCTCTGCATTAAATCCAACCACTTCTTCACGGTCAGAGGTGGAATTGTATTGCATTACACTTAGGGGTTTGTAAATTCAGAAACACTTTGAAAAACATCTTTTCTTTATCTTTCCACACAAACAATGCCAAGACTGCCACTGAGCGCACACACGCACACACACACACGAAGACTTGGACAAAAAGTTGAAGCAGGTTATGTGGCGTTTGGTGTACACAGGGAAACAGCAGGCACAAAGAGGTAGGAATTAGTTGGCGTGGCGTTTTCTAAACACAATCAGCCTCCTCAACGTCAACACTAACTTTAGGGAGCCAGATGATGGGATCAGATTCTCTGCTTTTTCTTTGCAGGAATAACACCACTTGGATGGAAAATTAAACATTGCATAAGAAGTAAGAAAGAAAAAATGCAGTTATTCCTTCATACAATAAAAAGAACTAATCAGTTGGTACCTGGACCAACAACTCAAAAAGCAAAGCTTCGCAGATAGGCAACCAAGTGACGTTAGTCTCAGAGGATTTCTGAGTTCTTTCTCGCAAATTTAAGACTTTATAATATCAGAGAATACCCACTTTTTTCTTTAAATTTGTGAGTTTTTTTCATATATTTGTGACTTTAATTTGAGAATATCAGGGGTTTTTTCTTGCAAATGTATGACTTTATAATCTCAGAGGATATTCAAGTTTCTTCTCGTAAAATTGTGAGTTTTTTCTTGTAAATTTCCGACTTTAATCTCAGAGATTATCAGAGTTTTTTTCCATATTAATTTGTGACTTTAATCTCAGAGAATGTCTGATTTTTTTTGCAAACGTATGACTTTATTATCTCAGAGAATATCTGGGTTTTTTTCTCATTAATTTGTGACTTTAATCTCAGAGAATATTTAATTTTTTTTCAAGTAAATTTACAACTTCAATCTTGAGTTTTTTCTCAGAATATTGCCTCCCTCCCTCAGCTCCGTAAATGTATATATTTTTTTAAACTACAATGGCCGTAATATGCTCTTGTATGTGGCTAATTGTCTGACAACAAAAATTAGAACTGGAGGAGAAGGAAGAGAGAGGACGAGGCTAACCAGCATTGGGTGGGAAGCCAATGCTAAATCAAAATGTCACTTTGCTCTCACATCTGTTGTGTTTCGGAGGGTCAGAGTGTCATTTCAGAGGAGATTTTGAGGGATTTCAGAACCCGTTAGCAGCAAGCCAGAGACGAGGAAGGTATGTTCACCGCTCAAAGGAGGCAAAGCTTTTGGGATGGGGGGGCACCAAACAGATGCAGAGCGCAGACAGGGGAGGGGGGGGTTACAACTGGACGTGGATGAAGTTGCCCACAAGATGCTTATTGAGGAACCTCAGGGCCAACTTCTATCCAGAGGGTTACAAGACAAAAACAGATCAGCTCCAGATGCCAAAATACTACATATTCACCTGAGAAAGAAGATCCACCTGGAACACAATGCACAAAATCACCATGGTCATCACACTTTAAGGGAGAATATGGAACTTCTCCGACATTAAAATGTCTAAAAAGGACTAGACCTGTGTTGTATACGTTGCTGAGTTGTGTACTCGCATTATCCCAAATGTTTCCAACTATTTTCAAACCTGAGAAGTCTGTAATTTTAATCAAGTTAACGGCGCCTTTCATTTGTCAACGGCGTCATCATATCCCCTTTGAGCATGCATCAATGTTAAGTTGAATTTTTATCCAATTTTAAGCCACATTTTTACAATAGGCTTTTTAGATCTTTGTGGTTTTTAAGCGCATGAAAGATTTTAGTTATCGGACGTCTGACATGGAGACAACAGCTCCCATGATCCCACGCTGCTTCACCACGTCACCAAACTCCGTCTTTTGTTATCGTTTTGATTGAGAGAAAATTACTATTATATATTTATATATATCGTGTGTTTAACATGCTCTTACGCTCAGCTTTGGGGAGTTTACACTGACCAGTGAAGTGAAACATTTCTCCCCCTTTAGCCTTTGTTGATACAGAATGTAAAATATGTATATGTATATTATTCAGTTTACATTTTGTTTTATATCCTTACCGTTCAGTCCACCAGCAGTGGGAGCAGCAGTGGTCTGTTTCTGAGTGTCATACGAGGGTCCAATGTTTCCCAGGTCCTACAGAAGAATATCAGCAACTTCAGCTTTAAACAAACATACTTCGTTTCCTACAGCTTTAATGTACAGAACAACAGCTGAGTGGTGAATACCTGGTCCAACAGGCCAAATTTAGGGTACTCCTCCTCTGGGTCTTTACTGCCGGGGTCAGGGTGTTCCTTCACCAGGAACACATCTCGCTCTTTACTCTGGAAAATAAGCACAAGAGACGTTATTTTGATCCATTTGTAGATTTCCTCCTTAAAGGGCTCAAAAGTTGGGGGCAGCTAGTGGAGATTCAACGCAGGGTGAGACGCAACATTCGTTCTCATTGGCTGCCTCGACTTGTTTTAATATGAAGGATTGGAAGCAGCATCTTCTAATTTCTCTGAGTATCGGGCTGTGTTTCCTCACTGTACACCACAACATTACCATTGTCTTCACTATGTTGTTGGGCCAGGTGAGCTTCCCCGGTCTCTGACGAGTTGTCATGCACTCCCAGTACTTGTCAATGAACGGTATGATATCCTGCAGAGAGACATGAGAAACAGACAAATATTCCCATAAGAGATAGTAGTAATATTCACAACTATATCAGGAGATTTTCACCACACTCTTAATAGAGTGCTACAGGAATGAGTCCTAAAACCCAGAAATGAGTTAGCATTTTAACACTTACGGTTCCCTCGTCTGGAAGTCAACAGGTTTTTTGAAAAAACAGAATCAACACTTCTTGGCTATGTGTAAAAATCTGGCCTCAGTTTGTGAAATTATCTTCAAGTCATGTTTATTTATAAAAGCAAAATGTGACATACACTTGATTCAAAGGGCTTTAGAGGCCCAACAAAAGTTTGTGAAAACATGTTATGCTGACCTTGTCTTTGGAGAACATCGTCTTTGGGTGCTCGTCTTGCGTTCTGGACCGCCATGTCAGGTTAGCCAGCGCTGTGAGACACATCTCCTTCAGGTCTAAAACACAGAAACAAACACTGATTTGTGAAACATGAAAATGTTGAGTGGAAAGCTTGAATCCACTGTTGTGTTAATGTAGTTTGTAGCACACAGAAGAACACCTACTTGCTTGTTTCCTGAGGAAGTATGTGTTGCCGCTGTGATGGCACACGTTGCAGTGAAACACGTAATTAGTCATGAAGGGAAGACAGGTCCTGTAGAGGAGGAGATAATATCACATTATGAAAACTATCAGTACAGTATATATAACTGATGATATTTAAATAACAAATAACTATACATACGCAGTGTCAATGCCAAAGGTGTCTGCAGTGAACCACTTCATACACAAGGCACACTGCAGCTCCACCTCTCCCAGCTGCCTCCCAGTCTCCTCATCTCCAGATCCAGTCAGAGCATCAGCAGCCTCAGAGCCTTCGCCAGCTGTTTCCTGTGAGACACAAAGTCTGCTTATGAAAACAGCATGTGCATCACCATACGCACGCAAGAAGACACAAAAAATAAATACAAAGTCATAATAATAATAATGATATATGTCACCATTCCCTCTTTGCCGTTTGATGACTCAGTATCCATGCTGGTGGGTAGTTCCCCAAATGTAGCATCCCTGAAAGTCAACAGAGATTATTAATTAATTATTATTAATAATGATTAATCCAATATTTACCCAGATATACTGTATAAAAGTGGTAAATTTATATCAACTGGTAAAAAGAACAAAATAAATCCTTAAACATCGACAATGGACACGAAATATCAAACTACACTTGTTATAGTTCACAGAGGAAATTCACTAACTTATTACCCACCCATTACTTATACTAAATATTCATATTTCCCCCCCAAACAAAGAGTTTCTGCTCTGTTAGCATCCTTTAACCATTCTCTATTAAAAAAGACACACTTTTTCAGTTGATTTGCTTATATAACTATATAATCAATGCACCTTTTTTTTTAAGAAGTGTGAAATGCCACAACTTAACCCAGCATAAGAGGCACATAACTCATATCAACTTGTATGTGCTCAAATGCCTTCCTGGTACTATTTCCATTGGTATAATATAATATATTATTATATAATATAATAAGTAAATTTATTCAAGTACTGCACTTAAGTACAATTCTGAAGTACCTGTACTACTACTACTTCTACCCCTCTTCTTCATTTCAGAGGTAAATACTGTACTTTTCACTCCACCACATTTATTCTATAACTTTAGTTACTTTACAGATTCACATTATTAATACAAAATATAATCAACAAATCAATTCTGATGTATTATTGTTTAAGCTATATATAAAGTCATAAAATTTGCTCCACTTTTGCTAGCTGCAACATTTAAATGATGAACACATTAATGCATCAATATATTAACATCTAATCCAAATATATTATGTATATTATTCTGAAATGGACCATTCTGCATATTAATGAGTACTTTTTGGCAATGTTACTCTAAGTACATTTTCAGTATTTCTCCACTGAGTTGTTACTACTTTTACTTAAGTACATGTTTTGAATACTTCTTCCACCACTGACCAATCAGAAACACACTGTGTTCACTAAAACTGTCATTATTTGAATGGAGTCTGGTGTGCGGGGTTTTTATATATACTGTATATAAGATAAGATAAGATAAGATGAACCTTTATTAATCCCCGGAGGGAAATTCAAAGCAGCAACATCAGCAAACAGAGTGAAACACAGGAGAGGTAAAGGTATACAAAAATGATAAAGACAATAAATAGAGATATAAAAGATACAGAGTGAATGGGTGAACATAGTGTGTGCAGTCCGTCAATAAATAAATGTAATATGTACATATGTGCAGTCAGCAATAAAATGGTAAATGGATGTATAGTGTAAAGTGCGCGAGATAGTGCATGTTAAAAGGTAGATGGTGCATGTTTAAAGTTATCATATATGAGATTAAGAGGGACATATCTATACAAAGAAAGCATTAAATGATGCTCAGTAGACTCTATAAGTTTGCAGGCAGACAGGGTGATATTAAACAGTCAGATATGTTGATGTTTTCTCCTGGTAAAGAGCATATAAAGAGCAGATAAAGAACCGATAGAGAGCAGATAGAGAGCAGATAGAGAGCAGGTAAACAGCAGGTGAAGCTAGTTGTAACGGTTCATCCTCAGTCTGAGGATGCTAACGGTAGCTAGCCTGTCTGCTAACAGCGTTTATGTCTAAACCAGAGAGTAAATGTGGTTTATATAGAGTAAATGTAGGTTATTCTGTTCGCATATATTCTGTATTATGGTTAACACATTAGTAACAGTAGTAAACGTGTCGTATGTAGGAGACGTACCCGTCCCCGGTGTCTGGTTCGGTGTTAGCAGCGCTGCCCGCCTCTCCTTCTGACGCCATCTTTACAATCAATGAAACAACAAGAGACTGGCGGGGGATTCACTTCCGGGTCACTACGGTGGTTCAGCTCAACAGCGATACCGCAGGATCACACAGGAACTGCAGCTCAACGCCATACTATAAAATACAATTACACTATAGTGTACCAAATAACTTATCCTGTCAATTAGTTAGGAATATATATATCTATATATATATATATCTATATATAGATATATATATATACATACATATATATGCACATAATTATTATTATATATTGAATATATATTATATATGTATATATATATATATTTTATATATATATATATATATATTTTATTTTTTTTTCTTAATATCTCAATTAGGATCAGCTTTATTAGCCAAATATGTGAACACATAGCCTACAAGGAATTTTGTTTTTCTGTTGGCATATATCAATTTATTAATGGTTACATTTATTTTTAATATTATTTTTGCTACATTTAAAAATAGATATAAAATGAATAAAAAAAATAAAAAAAGGAAGGCAAAAATAAATCAATAAATTAAAAATAAATACAAAAATAAATACATAAATTCAAATCATTAATTGCTAAAAAATAAATACATGAATAAATAAAAGGGGAAATTAAATAATAAGGGAATCTTTTTCTTTATTTATGTATTTATTATCAATTATTTATTAATTACTTATTTAAATGAATTCATTTATTTTCGCATTTATTTTTTGTTTAATGATTTATTTTTGCCTTTATTATTTATTTATATTATATCTAATTTTAAATGTATTTATTTATTCACAATTTTGCCTTTGCATTTCACTCCATATTTATTTCCCCAAAACTTTGAAAATCGTGCATAAATAAATAAATGCATTTTTTTATTTTGACTTTTCTCTTTGTTTTAGTTTTTTTTGTGAAATGATAATTGTGTCTCTTTGTGCATCAAACAGTTCAAAAAGGTTGAAAACCACTGGTTTATATATTATATAATATTTTATGTAACTAGTAACTACAACTGTTAAATAAATGTAGTGAAGTAAAAAGTACAATATTTGCCTCTGAGATGTAGTTTAATATAAAGTGGCATAAAGTGGAAATACTCAAGTAAAGTACTTAGTTACTTTCCATCAGTGTCTCTTTACGTTTAATTGGTTGCATCCACAGTTTTATCTGCCTCTGATTGCTTCATTAACTTTACCATTCAGGTAACAGTCCTAGCTTTAAATCCACATTATAGCTCATAGCTTCCTAATACCCAGAGAGACCGCTCCTCATCGGGGGTTCGTAGTCGGGGGGGTAAATGATCCTGTGGAGGTAACTCATGAAGCTGGCAGCTGGCAGCGTGCTCCCAGCTACAGACTCCTACAGAGCTACCGGTATTGAAAGCACCGGAGAGGCCAGCCCATCAGGACAATTAGCAGATGTCACTAGTCGGCTTGACCCTCGCTGACCCGGAGCTTTGTTTCTGCAGGACAAGGGGAAGTGGATCAACTCAGGGTGGGGTGAGGTGATGAAGAAATGATGACGACAGAACATGTAAGTTGGTGTAGATGGGATAAGAGAGACAGAAAATAATAAAAAAAATCCTTAAAATGAGACAAACAATATGAGTAAAAATCCACAGATTATAAGAAAATAAGGAAACATTTTGGAATAAAAGTTGATTTCTCTTTTGTCACATTATAGCGGACCAACTCATGAATGAATATCTTTAGAAAGTACTTTTGGCTGCAGAAAAACAACCGCCAAATGTTATGATTTAATACCACAGGGATACAAGTGGTGCTGGATGTTTGAAATATTTTATTCATTTATTATTAATAATTTTATTTATTATACATATACAATTTTATATTTATTATTATTATTATTATTAACATTTTTTCTCCTCCCTTGTTTTTGAATACTTTAAAAATACGTTTTTAAATATCTGTATCATATGTACATATTACTTTATTTGTTAGTGTTTAGGTTGTTGTTGTTGTAATTTTTCATAAGAAAAACAATAAAAAGCATGTTAAAAAAAGACAAGTATGAGTTGATCAATATATAAAATACTGGGAATAATTAACTATATACTCTAATTATAAGAGATGTAACCTACTGTCTGGGTAGACAAATCCTGCTCTGCATACAAACCCTTGTACATTTCTTTTTATCTTTAACCTGAAAACACCAATAAAAAGAAAGTTTCCCCAAAAAATCCACAGAATACAAATGAAAATAGTAAAAAAAAAAGCATTATTTATCATCAAGATAAATTCAAATAGTGAATAGAGGAAGCAGATTAGACAAACAGTTCCAGTCTCACATCCAAACTGGAAAGATCTTCATAAAAAAAAAACAAATAAATAAACAAAGTTGCATGAGGTGATAACTTCCTCCCCCTATCCCAACGTCACAGATGTGCCTCCATTGCAAGAGGAAAGAGGAGGAGAAAACACAACTATTATCTTCCATAACAATGGCTCAAAGGTGTTTATAGCAGCACCCAGGGGTGCTCTCAACATTCCCCGAGCTCTTTTGTGAGACGTCCGCTGGCACACTTTGTCTTTGTGCTCGACGTCTCTTTACTGGTGCCACAAAACTCTCAAATAACTCAAATAATGTTTGACTTTCAGAGCTTACGTGGGGTGGTCTCCATCGCCATCACAAAGCTTTTTATGTTGCTTTTTACTTTGTGAACAGTTGATGGAAATGTGGAGTTTAGAAAGTAAAGAAGACATTTACACGTCTAAACACCTCATGGATCACATAAATCCACTCACATGTTCTGCTGTTTGTCTACATTTAGTAACTTTTTCAAGCCGGTTTGGTGTTGAGGATCAGAAAACATTTGAACACTTTAATTTACTATACATTCATTAATAATATAAGCAAGGTTTGGAAATGAAAAGATAATATATTCAGTGAGAACAAACAGAAAATCAAAAGAAGAGTATAAAGCCTGCAATTACCGCTTATCGCCACAGGTGTCGCCAAAGAGAACAGAGATCTTCAAGATGTATTGCTACTTTAAGTAAAGGATCTAAATGCTTGAATGGATTGACATGAAGCTCAGAGTCCTTCTGGTTAAAACACAAATGCTCTAAATTAATCTCTCTGGCTCCTGGTTCAGTATATTATACGATACACATCTTTAAAAGTTGGAAAATTGATGTCATTCCTGTCTGACAGTATCTGTCTGTACCAGCGGGTTCCAGCTCTTCATTGAAGCCATATGGTTTTAATGGCTCCACTTTTCCACCCAATAAAATATATCAAAATATTCGACATGTCTCGTGCATAAAAACAATAACTCATTGCTTGTTTTAGATCTGATTTCACCAACAGAATTACATATTTAGTGTTGCACTCTGCAGAGCTCCAGCTAAAGGGCCAATATGTAAATGCAGGGCTGCACCTAATGATAATAATCATTATATAATAATAATTATAATAATAATAATAATAATAATAATAACAATAATAATAATAATAATAATAATACTGAATTTTTCCTTCAACAAAAACTATAATAAAATAAAATACAAACAACAGAGGAATCATAAAAACTAAAAACTAAAATTATAAACTAAAAATAAATAAATAATAAACAAAAACATAAATAAATAAAACAAATAAAACAAATAAATCAAAGATACATAAATAAAATAATAAATAAATATATAATGGCATATTATTGTAATTATAATTATATTTATTATTATTATTTCCATTAAATTATCATAATAAATTAAGTTAGGAAAAATCTGTAAAATAACAGTATTTCTCTGCATAACTTTTAGTGGCGTCACTTTATTGACAGTGTTTTGATCGTAAGAATTAACATTTGTTTGAATTAAGATATCTTACTTTACTTTTATCAGTCTGCCAGTCATTTGAACATTGTTTACAGTGAAATCTGTCAATTATATGTTTGTTTGATTAATGAATTAATTGTCCATTTTTAATGATCTAAAACAGAAAATAGCAGAGCATGTTAGAACCAGATAATATTTGGCATTTTTGCTTAATTAATGACAATTAATTAACACAATTAGTTGATTAATGTTGTTTTAAACTAATAGATTAAACGGGATTAAATCGGGACCAGCAGCAGCATGAAGTGTGCAGGGATCAGATGGATCAGATGGCAGCAGAGACAATCAGCTCTCACAAAGTTGTTATATTGAGCTTCTAATTAAACCTTAAAGCTCTTTGTGGTTCTGCTGCTCTCACCAGGACAAACAGCTCTTTGGAAACTGAGACACAAGAGAGAGAAGAAGAGGCTGAAACTTTCCCTTTGATGAGATGAGTCCATCAATTAGCATCACACAGACGCGTTCACGTGTCCGACACACACATTTGCAAATAATGACAAGAAGAAGCACAATGAGGAACACGGAGGGAGAGAAAGGGGGCACATTTTAACCAGATGCATGCTAATAAATAACTCACAGCCACCCCTCCAGCTGAGAGAGCACATTTGCATCCTTGAATGGCATGTAAATTAGAAAGGTGGCGTGTGCTGAGTGTGCTGTAGTATAAATACAAACCCGGAGGAGCTGCAGGCAGACAGACAGACAGACACCGCCCTGAGTCCTCCTGATCCTGCATCCTGATCCACATTGACACTGACATGCAGCCAGTTGCAGCCAAAACCCCTCTCAGCCACAGGACTCCTTTCTCTGTGGAGGATATTCTGGATCCCAACAAGTTTACAAGGAGGATCATCTGCTCTGAGGATGCAACAACAGGTCAGAATCAAACTCCTAGAAATATATATATTGAATAAATCATGCTTTTTATTGTATTGTTTTCTTAAAACATAACACATAAAGTTATATGTTCATATGCTAGCAGATAGTAACTGTAAATTGCAAAACAAAGTATTAAAAATGAGGAGAAAAAAATGGTAATAATAAATAAATAAAAGTAATAATGATGATAACAGCATCAAATAAAACTATATAAATAAAAAATATATATGAAAAAATTATAATACATTTAAATAAAAATAAAAATGGTAATAATAAAATAAAATAAATAAATAAAAGTAATAATGATGATAATATCATCAAATAAAACTATATAAATAAGAAGTATAAATGAAAAAAAATATAATACATTTAAATAAAAATAAAAATGGTAATAATAATAATAGAATAAATAAATAAATAAAGTAATAATGATGATAATAGCATAAAATAAAACTGTGAATAATAAATATAAATGAAACAATTATAATACATTTAAATAAAAATAAAAATGGTAATAATAATAGAATAAATAAAAGTAATAATGATGATAATAGCATCAAATAAAACTATATAAATGAGAAATATAAATGGAAAAAATATAATATATTTAAATGAAAATGGCAATAATAAAATAAATAATAATAATGATGATAACATAAAATAAAACTATATAAATAAGAAACATAAAATAAAAATATAATACATTTAGATAATAAAATAAAATAAATAATAGAAATAGCAGAAATACTTAATTGATCCCAAAATTGGGGCGTTTAGCTGCTCTTGTATAAATATAAATGTAAGAAAATAGAAATAAAGGATATATGTAACATGTAAGTTATGTACATAATGCTACAATATATGCAAAGAAATATAAGTACTAAAATAAAAAAATAAGAAAATGAGAATATGTTCAAATATTTGCATTAAGACCAAATTATTAACCAAAGTGCAAATAAGTAAATGGAAAAGTGAAAGGAAAACAAAACAAAAAAAATAAAAACATGAATAAATAAATAAAACACAGACAACACCCTAAAGCACACAAATCAGGGAGACATTGGCGATATACAGTATATAATATAAATAAACATGTGTAAGTTACTACTAAATAAATCAAACAAATCAGATAAAGAGGAAAGCTAAAAGTTAAAAAAAAAAAGCAAGGATAGTAGATAACTTTATTAATGAATAAATTGATTTAATGGTGTATTTTTGTTCTCTTTTAGGAGCGTCTCCTCGCAGAGATTCACCCAGAGAGCAGCAGCATCCTCCGGCAGCAGGTGGGAGCTGCAGCCCGGAGGAGCAGGAGGCTCCGAGGAGGTCAAAGGTTAAAAGCCGGCGGATCCGCACCGCCTTCAGCCTGCAGCAGCTGCAGATGCTGGAGCGCAGCTTCCAGATGTGCCACTACCTGTCGGTGCTGGAGCGGCACAGCATCTCGTCGGCGCTGCGCCTCTCCGAGACTCAGGTCAAGATCTGGTTCCAGAACAGGAGGACCAAGTGGAAGAAGGAGCGGCTGCAGGGTCCGGAGGTGGTGGAGGTGGAGGAGGAGCACGGCTTCACCTCCTTCTCCTCCTCACATCCAGCTGTGTGCTCCTCCTCTCTGACCTACAGGCCGCTTTACTGCCAGCAGCGCGCTCCCATCCAGATGTTTGTGCCTTATCATCACTATTATACATGATGACTGACTGAGCGCACTATGGACCAACAGCAACACAATATGGCACTATTATCAGGAAAGTTAACGTGCCAAACACAAGTTATTTTATATTTTCTAATGTAATTATTCTATAACTTATTTTGATAAACATTTTTTATTGACTTGTTTGTTTCTTGAAATATTATTTTTTCTCACATGATGCCAGAAAAGAGTCAAAATGAAGTTTTTAAAAATTAAAATAACTTGTTTGAACAAATGCAATCATGTGGATAAATATCTAAAGAAACATATAATGTATTAAAGACATTTTATTTCTATATTCTAAAGTGTGATTTTTCCATTTTTTGCATCGATTAAAATATTTAATTAATATTTATTTATATTATATTTATATTTATCATTTTTTGTATCTGTTCTAAATGAACCTTAAAGGGAGATTAGTCAAGTATTTAATCCTCTTATCAACATGGGAGTGGACAAATATGCTGCTTTATGCAAAATGTATGTATGTAAATGTATGTAAACTTATTTTTCAGACGTTTTTTCAAACTTTTTTTCGGACTTTTTTTCAAACTTATTTTTCAGACTTTTTTTTAAAACTTTTTTTTCAGACTTTTTTTCAGAATTTTTTTTTAGTCTTTTTTCAAACTTTTTTTTTCAAACTTATTTTTCAGACTTTTTTTTCAAACTTATTTTTCAGACTT
>CAKAOI010030035.1:14908-45916 GCA_916701655.1 Sebastiscus albofasciatus | reverse complement strand
CCCTGTGTGTCTCTTTCGATCTTTAAACTGCGTCACCGCACTCACAGTGCACTTTCTCTGGACGTTTACTGTTGACACAGATGTGTTTACGTTGTAATTAATGGAAAGCCCGGTGCATCTCATACTGGCACTAAAGGATGCTTTGTGTGGCTGTATCGAATGCTGATGGCTGTGACAAAGCGGCTGTATGAGGACAGGCTGAAACTAAATGTAATTTCATTCAAGGTTAGTGCATTAATAATGCAGTGATTTACATAAAACGTCATTTTTCTGTTATACTACCATTATTATGAAAAGCACAACAACCAATTCCATCATAATATACTGTTTGTTAGAGTGATATAAATGTAAATAAAGGAGGAAATAGCATCATCTAATAGCATTCTGTTGTTTGTTTTGGTTGGCCTGACTTCATTGTATCCTCATCTCTTTGATGCCAAACATACATGCTTGTGTCTCGAACATCGTTGCTCTGAGCAGGTCAAGGAATTAAGTGCAGGAAATGAAGCAGGAGCCCAGTTGAGTGAGAGTGGGCAGCATAATCCCATTTATGAGCATTTACTTAAGCAGTCGTTTCAGTGCCTCTCAGTCAGTTGCCTAGCTGCCAGGGCCAGCTTCCATTAGTCACACCTCTGATGTTCTCCATTTGTCATTAATTAATAGGTTGGCAATAAGACACAAAACATAACCTCTTGGAGAATGAAAGGATTTGCATTTAGCTTGTGTTATCCATGTTATATAGAAAAAATGTTTGATTTTATACCTAGTTGCCATCATCTAATTTTATTTCCATCATTTAATTTCAGTGACAAATTAAATCTTCAAATGTGGCTACGTTATTATTGCTTAAATTAACAAGCTTTCTGATGCACACAATTCTTCTGTGATTTATCTTAGAGTCCAGGTTTTATTTCAAAACAGATCTTGATCGACCTTTTCAGAGGACCGCGCTGCATTTTCACTCATATTCAAGCCACACAGCTGGCACGAAGTTTGATGCGATGAAAGAATCCAAAAGGCCAAATCCTGTTTAAGTGGCATTTTGATGACATTTCTTTGGCCTCTTTAACCTTTGGTGAGTTTCAGTTTTCTTGTGCATTACATCTTATCCATGCAGACCCATTTCTCATTCCCTACGCCAAACACAATTTTTTTATGACTCCTCGCCAATCTCTCAACAGAGCCGGCTGGATAACTGGAATCACAGATGCATCAATACAGCTGCAAACTAGAAAACTAGAATGTGAATTCACTTCAGCTGTTGATTTAAGCTGTTTAGGGACAGAAATAAAAAGCACAAGAGTGGATGGTTTTGAATTTGTATGCATGGTAATATTGAACACACTGGAAGTAAGCAATGGATGTTAATTATCTCTGCTTATACAAGAAAGCAGGCTGTAAACATGATGTAAGCCTGCTAACTCCATGGAGGAAACACAAGGATAAGCATTCTGGCAAGGAGCACTGCTGGTTTAGCTCTCTAAGGTTCATCTGTGAGATTGTCTGTTTCGGACATTTAAATATGAATTATTTTTTGTTTAGGGGTGAGGGGAGATGTTCTTAGAAGTATCTAAAAGACAAACGTGCTGATGCCTGGTGAGAGATGTGATTTTATGAGCTTGGTGTGTGTATGTGTGTACGAGATATCCAGAGAGCAGCACTTGTTTATACTTTTTGACAAGTTGAGTCATTGTCAGCAGCCAAGTAAGAAGTGCTGAATTCAAGAGATAAGGTCGGGAACAATTGCAATGGCCGTGAGAGTAGTTTTTATTATTTTATTTATAGTTCTTTTTTTATTATTTATACACTAGCGTCGTGGCTCTTGGGATGGCAAGGTCATTCTTTGGTCCAGTCTGAAATATCTCAACAACTATCAGATGGATTGTCAAAAACTTTTGTACAGATGTTCATGGTGCCCAGAAGATCCCCGAGTTTTCCAACACCCGCTGGTTAAAGTTTTAAATTATCCTGTGAAATATGTCAACATCTACTGGATGGATTGACACAAAACTTTGCAAAAAAAAGTTCATGGTTCCCAGAGGTTGAGTCCTAATGACTTTGGTGATCCCCTAACTTTTCTTCCATGACTACCAGGTTGCTATTTATGATTTTCAGTGAAATATCTCCACAACCATTACATGGATTGACATGGGATTTGGTACAAACATTCATGTCCCCTAAAGGATGAATTGTATTAACTTTGGTGATTCTCTGACCTTTCCTCTAAGTTAAAACCGTTATTCGTCCAAAACAGTTTATAACAAAATTCCAGCAAAACTAAACATTTCTATCAGCTTCAGCTGTACTTTGTGTGCAGTCCTATTTACCAAAATATAGCATGGTATCACGCTAAACTAAGATGGTGAACATGGTAAACATCATACATGATCATAGTCTATATATAAGAAGTGGACATAGTCACCATGACGTCACCCATTGGTTTGTGGACTGCCATTTTGAAGCCTTGAGTTTGGCATTTTGGCCGTAGCCATGTTGGTCTTTTGCAACCAGAAGTTTTTAGGCGACCAAAAAGTTAAATTAACTTTCATGAACTTAAAACACACTATGAGAGGGTTAAAGTTGTAAGACAGAAACACAAACAAATTCCAGACGGACGACACTGTGGTTGTGACCTGTCAATCACAAGGTAGCCACGCCCTAAAGCATCCCCTGCTTTATGGTCTATTTGACTCTAAATGGGACCATAATTTACGAAATGAACATCATGCTGTACTGAAGAAGACTTGAAACTAGTGATTGAGACCATAAACTCATGTTTACAATGTTTACTGAGGTAATAAATGAAGTGAGAAGTAGGCTCATTTTCTCATAGATTTCTATACAATCAGACTTATTTTTGCAACCAGAGGAGTCGCCCCCTGCTGGCTATTAGAAAAAATGCAAGTTTAAGGCACTTCAGCATTGGCTTCATTTTTCAGACCCCGGAGTTGCCCACTGTGCCTGATAAAAAAAAAAATCAGCATGTTAGCATCATCACTGTGAGCATGTGTGCATGCTGACATTAGCATTTAGCTGAAAGCACCACTGTGCCTAAGTACAGTTATTCTATAAATGTGAACACATGGCTCAGATCTAACAACACACATATTATATACTGTACTTTTACTGCCCACACTGTATCAAACTATAAACCTTATGACTCAGCACATAAGACACCACCTAAAACATGAAACTTTTCCCATTATGGTCTGCCTCAGTGATTGCCTGCTCCAGCAGGGACTCCGTCTCCCTCCGCGAGCTACAGAGGCTTTTCTTGGCTCCAGCAAACGCTACAAACCATTCACAGCAGCTAGTTGGCTTGTTTTCGTAGTTAATGAGGCTTGAAGAGTTTTAGGAATGAGAAAAGTAGAGCACGTTCTCACACCCTCACTTTTGCGATGAGAAATGGACACTGTTCTGCTTCAGCACAAGGTCGTACTTTGCTTCAGATTTAATGAGACGCCGTGTGCATATTTGGGCATTAAAATAAATGCTGTAAGGCAGAAACATGAAGCCAAGAGAAATTTAAGATCTACATTTAATATTAATAAAGGGTGGTCCCCACCTCTTGCTCAATGCATGCTGAGGTAGTCTCCAGTCTGCACAAGTCTCAGAAGAATAAGCGAATATTGTACATTAACAGTAATGGATGGAAAAGTAAAATAATAAGATGGTGACATAATCCACGTTCTATTTTAAAACTGCGTTTTCTTCCTTTAGGGACTACTACACAGCATGTACTCCAGCCTAAAAGTAGAAATTGGGCACAATAATACCCATAAAATATAACACGATTCAATACAAAATTACACTCTTTGTGAATTTTGTGATGTTGAATTTCTGTTGAAAGTGAAAGTGTTGACTCAAATCTCTGGTGATTCTCGAAGCGGTATTTTGTGTCATTATTGGATTACAGCAACTATTTTGTGCAGTGAGGTGTTCTTGTTATTATCTTGTTCATTGTAGACCAAACAGCCACCATAGCAGCAACCAATGACCCCAGTAACCTATCACAGCACTCTACTACCTCCAGACCATTATTCAACCCTTCACTCCGCTCTGTTTCTTCTCTCCTTCTCAGTCAGTTCGACAGATTGTCTCCATTTCCTGACACAGGCTGAAAACCCGTCTCTCTCAACAGCACCTTGCCTCCTGACCTCCACTCCTCCACACTACTTCATCGTGACCAACCACTGCTTGGAGCTCTAATTTTACTCTTCCTGGTTAATGTTGTGGTATTTTTTATATTTTTGCTGTTTTCAAGGCACAAATAAACTAAATAGAAAAGTGGCTTACTGTATGACAAAGCCCAAATACTGAGAGCTACAAAAGACCCCATCGGGAGCAGGTTTGTTAAAGCCGATAACAGTGCAGTTTAAATCACTATGTGGTGTGTGTGTGTGTGTTTCTGAAAGCCCAGCGAGAGGCCCGAGCTTGGACAGAAATCAAAAAGATAAATGTTCTAAGGTTGACTGGCTGACACACCTGCAGTGTAATGGGTTCATGATCTTACTTTGTTTCTCTGCAGAATACTTAGCTGAATCTCTGCACCAAGTGACAACCCAGAGCTGAAAACAAGCTGTCAGCATCAAGAGATAACAGAAAACTGGTTGTTCATTTGCAATATGAAGGTCACAATCCAATTATTATTACTTCATCAAGAAATACACACGCACACACACTGTGGCCACAAATCAGCAGATGCAACTTGAATACATGTTGTAATTATAAATGTTGTAAATCTCTGCAGCAGGAAGGGAAATGATAAAGGTGCTAAATGTGAGATTGGGAGCATATCTATAGCTTCTGCACGGTTCCCAACATGGCGACGGCTGAGCTGGCGGCTCGTAGCTAACGATGTTAACAGCGCTTGACGTGAAAACAACGGCAACACTGCTGACAGTGTTAACCTGAGGGGGAACCAGAGGGTTGGCGCTACGTTTTCGCAACGGCGTCGGACGGCGTTATCAGCTGTAACTTCCGTATGAGGGCAGTGCAGAACGGCGGCTGTGAGCTAGCCAGTGGGGCACGCTCACATGCACGAACAAGAGAAGCTCGGATTACAACACACACAAAAGGAGAGTGACTTCATTCTCTGCTCAGGTAGACATTACTCCACTATATCTTTACATAGCAAATAATTGTTTGATACTATATTAATGCTATGGATATCGTGTAGAGAACCTTTAAGTATCTTTGCGGGCTGTTTGATCCATTTATAATGGTGAAATCTTATAATTCCTAGGTTTAGAGACATACAAATGTTGGCCCTCAAAAATATAACAAAGTGAACTCCTACAAAAACACTCAGGGTTGCATGAAATATCAAGACAGCAAAGCTCTGCCAGTGTCCTCCAACCAGTATCTGGAGAACACTGGCTATCAATGTTTGAAGAGTAATCCTATCAGTGTGTTAGGCTTCCGTTTGTGTTTTAGCATTACATTACTGCATAATTACTATAATAAGGCAATTACCCATTGGCTTCATCCAGTGGAGGATACCTTAAATCGCTAAATGAATTTAGCCAAAACTGATTATTGTCCAGCAATTATATAATATTACATAATGATTTGATTACAATGCTGGTTATGCTTCTGCATATTGAATATTAAAAAATATACAGAACTAATTGTATTGTTAAGTAAGATATTATTTCTTAATCTGCCTATCTGGTTACAGTACTTATGTCTCCAGTGATGATGGCACCTCTCCAAGCTTTATTCTAACCTTCAATATTGATTTCAAGACAGAACCCGATCTATTTGGCTACGTACTTGTTTAGTTTACTCACATAAAGTAGCATAAAGATGCAAACATGAATTATTAATACTAATCATAACAATACATAACACAAAGCTGCTGGCTTTATTGTTCTACAGCCATTGCGACTAAAATGGTTCTGACTGAGCCTCACTAATGGTCAGTAAAGGTTGAAATAAATACTGTATATTAGAAATGGAAATACATTTTGTGAAATTAACTACAACAAACAAGGGGCAAGTGTCTGTATACTTGCTTCGATGGAAGGGGCACCGGACAGAAGTGTGTGTGAAAACTTTGACTGGTTCAGTCACCAAGCCTGTGCAACCTGCATTGTAATTATTGCTTTTTGGTCACATTGCTTATTGCTCCATGTTAGCATTCACAAAGCTCAATGTATAGGGTTTGTGCAAAGGGGTTGTGCATCAGTAATTTCTAATGAGTCACTTGAAAGCTGCATGAGATGCTCTTTGATGGCCCAATTATGATAAATCATACAAAGCATACTGATGTGTAAACCGGTAATCCCTCTATTCAAAAAGTCTGAACGCTGATGAAGACTGGTGATTATTGCTCATGATTGGTGTACATCATATCCTTTTTATGAAATATTCTATATTGGATGTTAACACATTTAATTTTAATATAGCAGAATATGAGTATATGTACTTATATTCCCCAAGGAAATTAGTTTGTGCAGGTGGTAATCAATCACCTGCTGGGCTCAATCAGACAGATCCAGATGCATCTCAGTGATGACTAGATGATGATTTAAACAATTGCCTCACTCATTAAATGCGTAGCCTTGTTTTCCCTGAAGGGAACACTCCACCAATTTTACACTTCAAAGTCTGTGTACAGATATAGTGCATATGTACTGTAAAAAAAAAAGTTATATTAGAAGTGGCTCCAGAGGGAGCTGCGCGAAATTGGATAAAAAGTGATGTCACTGGAGTCAGCATTGGTTGGGGCTGAAGACTACAAGTTTGAAAATGGCAAAAATCTGGTGGTGTGGAGATACAAAGAAGTGAGACCTCTGTAGCCGCTCCTCATCTCTGCTTGAGAATAGCTGTTCGAGGCTACATTAGCAACTACTAGCATCACACCCGAATAGAGTGCTGCAGGATGACGTATTTTTGTAGGCCAACCTGGAAGTTAGAGGTACACTGGGTTCCCTCGACAAAAAGCCAATGGGATTTTTCCATTGAGTTTTGGATTATTGCAGAATTGCAGAGATTATTGTTTGAAATGGCAAGCAGAAAGCCACGGACCAATCAGGTGCATTCAACGATAGGGTACATCACCGCTTGAATGGGCAGTTGAGTGGAGCAGCTTGTCCATAGTGTCCTCGCCGGACCTGGTACCGCTGGATTTAACATTATAGACATGACCACTGACTTTGTAACAATTTATCCACAAATTTGCAGACTGATCATACACGGTCCAGCCATATACTCGGTCTTGACTGAGTCTTGTTCTCCTAAGGATGAATACAATAATAATATACTTGAATGAATGAATTATAATACTATGAT
The DNA here is from genome assembly GCA_916701655.1 of Sebastiscus albofasciatus. Lineage (NCBI taxonomy): Eukaryota > Metazoa > Chordata > Actinopteri > Perciformes > Sebastidae > Sebastiscus > Sebastiscus albofasciatus. The sequence goes on along the minus strand of CAKAOI010030035.1, from coordinate 38,620 downwards.
ACCTCACCAGAAGTGTTGCCAAAAACTTGCAATCTAATGGCACTGCATGAACCATTATCCCAGTAAAGTAGTGATGTAATTAATCCTGAGTAGTAAAATATGAAGGAGTTACCAACTTAACCTCTTCCAGACTTGGCTCTAAACCAAGACTCGGGGGCCAAGCTGTTGCCCGTTCAGTTAATTATATTGACTAAATCCACCTTTGCTGAGGGCATCTCTGTGTCTTCCAAGATCTGAGTTCAGTGTTAAGAGGCACTGGAGAAGTCAATTAGCAAGGCTCAGAAAATCAAAGTGATTTCCTCCCATGGATGATATTCACAGCCGTTGAATAGCAAGGAGCAAATTGGTTGCACACACCATTACATTACTGTGACCCCGTGGATAAGCAGCTTTGTCTCAACCTGGCTGTTGGAGTGCCTCTTCCCATGAAAGCGTCCATGCAGGGCTTTGTTAGACTAATCCATCCTGCAGAGTGTTTCCTGCGCCTGTGTGAGGATACCGAGGTTCTCAGAAGAAAAAACACAGTCTGTGTATTGTTGGTTTCCGTCCTTGTCACTATGTCATGTTTTAAGTGAAGGTTAGCTTTTGTGTGGGCAGAGGAAAGGACTGCAGCCATGGTCAGACACTACACAGTCGTGGCCACTCACTCAAGGACGTTAGGTGGCCGTTGTATGAGAATAAATCAATCTGCAGTCTGCCTTACATTTTTTAAAGGGAAAGACAGGATTTTTTCTTTTAAAACAGCTGTTAATTCTATTTTTAAATTGTTCTCATTTTGACCAATTGACTATTATTGATTTTTGATTGATATGGCCGATGACTGATTTTGAGAAAGTGTGTGCAAGTGTGTGTTTTGGTACAGATCTTTAAAAAGGAAGCAGGCGAACAACAGAAAGTTCACACATACAGTAGGATCCTTGTTCTGATTATTGACAACTTCATTGACAATGTCAACTGTGGGTCAACATCCTTCTGCTGTTCACATCGCTGCAGTGCTATACAGCCATTTAGCCACACCTAGGGCTGCACAATTAATACCAATTTTTAATATGATTTTTCAAAATCGCAATATGGCCTACTCCAATTATCAAATCCCACAATAAAGAAGAAATGGTAATATTTGTTAAAGGTGAAAAGTGTGTCAAAATACCATTTTAAATTAAACATTGTGATGCTGCAGAGATGTCCTGGCCTACACATCATATTCTACAGGCTTAAGAAAACATCTTTGTTTGGTATAGATTCCCTGCAAAAAAATCCCACCATAATTATATTAATATGTTTTTCAATGAAAATGAGAATAATTTTAAAATTATCATTCCCTCTAATATCACAAATCATATCGCAATATCAGTCAAAATATTCACAATTAGATATTTTTTCAAATCGTGCAGCCCTAGCCACAGCCTGATTATTTGTCTCTAAATTTGTAGTTTAATGCTATTTTCTTTTATTTAAAACATTAACAAAACTGTAATGTAGCCTTTAAAAACAGGAAAACACAACATTTATGCCACATTACGATATCAATATAATATCGTTATATTGCCCGGTCCTAAATGGCGTGCATTTCATTAAGGCTCCTCCGTCTAAATTACTGTTTCGATTAAAACAATCTTTTCATACAGCCATGTCATTGCAAAGACATATTTTATAGCTTTATTTCTCAACTGTACCATTTTTTTCTGGAAATGAGCCATAAGCTTAACACGCACAGATGCTGTGGCCACGGACAGACTGTCATACTACAATGGAAAGTTACTGAAGGTCCCTGGAAAATTATTCAACTTATCACTACATAATTTCCCAACACTAAATACATACCTTGTATAATAACTACCTTTTAATAACGTCTGATTACCAAACCCTAATTTTCCCTACATTCTACATTTTAAGTGTGAACCCATAAGCTCACGCATACTGACTTTGATACTGAAATTTAACCCCTCTTATCAGCATCCTGCAATATTTTCACTGTTTAATAAAAATGCCAATGCTTCTTCTGTATAGAGTATGTGTATATATATAGAGCTTCTTTGACGTATTTCATTATCCTGTTTTAAAATTCACACATGCATTGCACGTGAAGTGCTAAACCAGAAATTATGCCAACCTGGCGGTCACCACATTGAGTCAATTTTTAAATGATGCATGGAGATCAAAAGGAGACGGAACAGTGGGGATCTATGAGGGAGGCATATCACCACCTTTGCAGGAGGAGGGAAACATTTTTCATCTGTCTCAATAGACGGCATGATCTCAGCTGTAGCCCGAACAAACTCAATATCCACAGGATAGGATTTTTTTCTAAGTGAGTTTTCGCAGTGTATATGTTTCAATATCTGACACAGAGTTTAAATTTAATAAATATATTGAAAAGAAGAATCACATTGCACCGGGCCCTTAGATTTCTCCTCATTTTTGCTACAGCGGCTCGTGGAAAGGTGTGCCTCTTATAGCCTCTCCTTGAAGCTTACCGGTGGGACGGAGTTAACAGTGTCCAGGCCACACCGAGCCATCCATCCTGAAGAACAAAAGTGACACCGGGCTGCAGCCTGTGCCAGATGATGGAGGCTGCCACCAGCTCTCAGCTAAAGCACTGCTGGACAGACCCCATTCCCTCAGTCCTCGGAGAATTACTGTCTTCCTGACATTCACTTAGGATAACACCGGGACACCAAAACAGAGGTTATTTATTTATGAACACTTCCAGGAACTGCGTGTCCACATGGTTTTAGATTTCATTAGAAATTGACGGGAGACTGTCACAGAGCTTTCAGCTTCATCACCGGGCGGTAGGGGTTAAATCAATGCATGCCCTGTCCTCACCAGTGTCCTGCCCTGTGTGTAATTTACTGTCATCTCCTGTGTAATGAGGGTCTGGTACCATGAGATGGTCAGCGAGTCCTGTGGTGTCCTTTGAGTCCTTTACATTTGTTTTATCCTGTGTAATGTGTCCTGTGCTGGGAGGTGGATGGTTCAGTGTCATATGGTCAATGTCACGGTTACCTCCATTGTTTTTCCCAACTAAAGGGATTTTCCTCGTCCGATTCAAGGGTTTTGATTTATGATATTGGGCAATAGAAATAAAATTGACTTGACATGTGTGTTTCCAAAAAAGCTGTTATTTGATTGGCCAAGTTATTTACACATGTTACACAGATAAATAAAGCAGGTTTGTACATTTTTAGCCCATGGGGTATCTTATATGTGATATTTGTAATCTGACGTGACACAAAAATGTCACCACTGGACAGTATAAAGGTTCCCTGTGGAGGTTTTGACCCTTTGTTTTTCTATGAGTGGGCCCCCATATTGTTTGTCTCATGCACATGCACAAGGATGCATATACGCACACACACACACACACGGGTGATGTAATACACAGTCTCCCCAGTGGTTTCACACTATTCTGCTGATCGACAAGTGGAGGTAATGTGCCAAGATATGCAGCAATGCGCCAACAAGGCAGAAAAGAAGACTGCTTTCTAGTAAACATAGATTTAACAACCCTGTCTCCCACAAAATGACGTTATCATACAACTAAACTGCATAACCAAAATACGTTTTGAGGAAAACATGTTTTCTCCCGGATTACGGTCACTGTTTTAAACAGTTTTTAAAACAGGTGATTAATGTTATAAATGGAAACAAAAAAAAGTAGGCCAGTAGTGGACTCGTTTGTTATACCAGTTATTATTCAATAACATTTTTATTCAACGTATTTTCATTCACCGTCGCTCGATATATTACGTCACTTTTTTTACCTTATACAAACTGAGCGTTTGAGGATGGAGGGTGTCACATGCTATACAGATTGTTAAGCCTTTTGAGGCAAATTTGTGCTATTGGGTGATATAAATACAACTAATCTGACTTGAGTGGACATGTCACAAAGGAACATTCCTCATTACTTTGGTGATGCCCTAACATTTTATCTAGGACCAACAGAAATGTAAAAATCTTACGTCTAATTTTTTTTCTCAAATTGCCAGAGGACAAACCTTTTCCATTTTGGACACTCCATTAGCTTTCCCTCCAGGATCATTTTCACACCAAGATGTTAACTTTGCGCTGAGAATATCTTTTGATGTAGTAGGCAGATTGTCATGAAAGTGCACCGACAATCCCGAGAGGACTTTTGATTTAATGACCCCCTGCCGTTCCTTTTACAGTGAAATCCTCAGAACTAACTTTGCATTTCTTGGCTCTGTTACTTCATTAACAAATGTGGAAACCACGATGAGTAGCAGCTTCATATTTTTAGTCTTAATCTTAATTTGAGGAGTATTATTACATACCAAGACACTCTCCACGTTGTTGGCTAATAAGTGCCGAGGCCCCCACAGCACATAATGTATTTAGCAAGTTTCCCTCTGCCAAATTAGCGTCCAGCAGGCCATAGCAGCCAAACTTTCCGCTAGAGTGTAATGTCTAAATGGGGCCAAATCTCATCAGAATCTTGCACTTTGTATCAAGTGTAACCTCTTTATTCAATTTATTCATAGTATAAATTAATAATGTTGGCTATTATATTATGCACAAAGGATAATGGGAATTACAAATCAGTCCACAAACTCAAGTACTCAGTCTGCAGCGGAGCTTGCGCATGGCGTAATTAAATGTGTTCAAGCTATCATTCAAATTTGCAGAAGCAAAACAGACACACGTTGTTACGCTGAGGATTTTGAGGATCATGTATCAACATATTAAGTGAACAAATAATTTACTTTCTTAAAAATATCATAATGCTTGTTATGACAAAATGGGTAATTATAATTCTACAGTAGTTCATAACTGCAGAGCTGAACTGGGGCGAGTATAGCGTCATTAGGACCTTTGAGATCCCGTTTTGATGTAACCACTTGATGTCAGCTATGAATTGTGGGCATTTTCAAAGTTTTACTTGGTAAGTACTTCAATGAATGTCGAACATGAATAATAAATGTAAAGAGTCTGAGTTTGTGATGTCTGGGGAAGTTAGATCACCAGAGGTTACATATAAATATATATAAGACTGACTTTTAATTTAATATTTTAGAAGTCAGAACATTTACAATGTTGTGCTGACTTTTAATTTAATATTTTAGAAGACAGAACATTTACTATGTTTTGTTTATACACTGTCACCCCGATGAAACTACTGTATAGGCTTGAACGTGATGAACCTCAGGAAGAAAAATCGCCCTGACGTTAACATCCAGCATTGAATAAATCTAGACTTGAAAGTCACATTCCTTGAACAAAAAAACCTGCAGCACTGAGGCGACAACACCCCAGTGAAGCAGAGGGAAAGGTTTTCTTTAGGAGTCGCACACAAAGAGATGCTATAAAGAAAGGACAATCCATCACTTTGTAGTGTCATACCAAACCTCCACACTTGTAGCACAGTGGTGAATAGGCCAAACACATTTTCCTTGTCGGTCTGACATAAAAACAATCAATCTTTTGAAGCTATTGGTGTGAAGGCTACAAAAGTTGTAACATGTATTTGGATTATTAGGATTGTCTAAACAACATAATAGACTGCCTAATCTACTACACATTTAGTTCTAAAGCATTTTCAATATAATGGTTTTTCTCTATAAATGGACCCACAGTAATGTCTATTCATCTCTTACTGAAGCCCAATTTAAGGTATTTATAAACCTCATAATTAGAAGATTTACTCCATTATTTGACTATAATGCAGACCAATTTTCATTTAATAGAAGGCCCTTGGTTGATTTTAGTATTTCATTATTCCTTATTTGAAGGGCTCCTGGCTTAAAGTAAACATGGCATTATTGGCTCGCCCAATGTACCAACCAGCAGTGCTCACAAAGCTGAAGCTGCGAGGTTTGGTTGATTGGATTTGAAAGATCCGAAGTGATGATTCACCAACTACATGAAATAAAAGGTAGGCTAAAATTATTATATTTTTTGTTTTATGAGGAAAACATGTTTTTAAAGGAACAGTGCGTCACATTTCGGGGATCTATTGGCAGAAATTGAATATAATGATGTTTTCATTAATGTGTAATCACCTGAAACTAAGAATCGTTGTGTTTTCGTTAGCTTAGAATGAGCCCGTCATATCTACATGGGGAGTGGGTTCTCTTCATGGAGTCCGCCATGTTGCTCCGCCATGTTTCTACAGTAGTCCACACCGGACAAACCAAACACCGGCTTTAGAGAGAGACTTTAGCGTTTTTACATTACCTGAAGGCCACCTTAGTTCTCCGACATGCTTGTGAAACTGCGTTAACTTGAGCCGCAGAGTGCCAAAGCCATGGTTCCGCCAGCTGCCGTCCGACTTCGGTTGCTCCTAAAGTAGTGTTATTATGGTGAGGATGGCCTCTGAGCGAGTTGAACGGCGTTACCACGGTTTTGCACTCGGCGTCTCACGTTACCACAGTTTTGGAAAGGGAGAAGTGAGCGGATGGGGTACTCCGTTGGTTGCAATCTAAAACCACACCACTAGATACTGGGGGTGTGACGAAATATCGTGCCACGAAATATTGCGATATAAAAACATGACGATATGCACTGTCGAGACGAAAAACTGAATCGCGATATCAGGGCATCACAGGTACTACGTACATACCACTGTACGTATATACTAACTGCAGCCCCTTTCTGCTGCTCTGCAAGGCCTATGGAGGGAGGCTGAGTACGCGTCATATCTTTGGGGTGCAACACATGCGCAGTAAAATCTGGTCTGCCCTCGTAGAAATTGAACCAATCGCAATGCAGCTTCAGTTACACTGGCATGTTTCATCCCCCACACCATAAGAGCCATGTTCGCCCGTGATTCAGCCTCCTTCTGTAGACCTTGCAGTCAGTGAACAGCTGATCAGAAAGGCCGCCGTGGAGACGAGTTGACTGTGACTCACAATTTCCTGTTTTTTCTTCTTTAATTAAAAGAGGCCAGAGGATCATGCGCAGAACCAATGGGACAACTGTGAAGAATCACATATTTTAGGTCCCATTTACTGCTCTTTCATGCATAAAAAAAGTGCTTGGTGCTTATTCTTCAATTTTTCAGTTAGTATTCAGTGGTGCACAAACAACTTTAATGCACTTAACAAATTACGTAAAAACCATTAAGATATAATTAATATTGAACCAAGGAAAAGCTTTGTCTGCTGGTATCTATCTGAAAGGAGAAAGATGAATTCTTTTAATTTCTATTGAAACCTAAACAGATAAAAATGTCCCATCTCTGAGGCGGTTCATCTCCAACTAAAGTGTTACATATAAAGAATGAATCTATGAAATGCAATAACTCAAGTAGAGTTTTAGAGTGTGTTTGGGGGCTTACACAGTCCAGTAGGAGCTTGTGAATTTTGTAGAGGCTGCAGATTAGAGAGAATGGGGTGTTGTGTTTCGAGTCAGTCTTGGTTTAAGTCGTGTGTGAATAAGGGATCGTTGGAGTGAATGAGGGCCGCTGCGGCTCTCAGCGTTGAGCGGAGAAGCTCTACTGGGGCAGGATCAAAGAGCTCAGTCATCCAAGGCTGCTGCTCAACCCAGACTTTAGTCAACCAACCACACACACTAATCTCTTGCCGAGGTCTCCACAGAAAAGCATCAACCAAACTGAACTTAATGAGCATCTACCATACAACAAGAACAAACAGAAAGGCTAATACTGGAGACATAAATGAGTCAAACTCCTCTCCAATTCTGTCTATTAACCTCTTACTCTCCCACAGACCTGCTGCTAGTTGTCACAGACACTAAACATACTGCTGAATTGCAGGGGTGTATAAAATGCTGAACAAGCCACTTCAATTGATGTAAAGTGCAGCCATAAAACAATGGTATAATTTATTATTTCACCCTATGTAAGTGGAATATTGTAGCCTCAAGCAAAGCAAAGGCACAAAATGATATATGTATCAAATTGTCATGAGGTGGAGAACTTTTTTTTTCTCTCTACCTTAAAGCTTTCTAAGGGCACATTTAATGTGAAACTCTTATTTAAGAGAGTTAAGTAGGTATCGGATCATTCACATCAATTATTTTGTGAAGGAAATTAAATAGAGATTTTGTTAATCCAATCTCTTCTGCAATTTACAAATAGGTAAACGTGTTATATCCCAGTCACACCAGCATTTAAAACGGAATAATTTAGGAGCAAAATCAATTCATTTCAATGAATGCGCCACAATAAGTAGATTTGCTTGCATGAGCTGAGTAAATCTGTGCAAATCTTATGCAGTTTAGGTGAAATCTAACACACAAATTCTTGCCGCTGCCCTATAGCAAACAGTCTTGACGGTGCTGACCTATGGAAACAAAGGAATCTATCATTGATTATTAGCTGTTTTGCACCATCTACTTTTATATAACCTTCCTCTGCAATAGTATACTAGCTCTTCAACAAAAAAAACATTGTATTAATATACAAATAATACATCTTGTGAAATTATCTGTTTAAATTCAGTGATTGACCTATTGTCCTAATTGTCCTCCTCCTTATTTCCATTAAAAAAACCCACTCCACCCCCATCCACTAACCTTTAACACGATGAACCGAGGCAGTGTACATAGAGAAAAATAAGTATACATATATAAAATAAACACGTAACACATAAATAAGTGAATAAAATAAAGAAAGAAAAAAAAACAAACAAACAAAAATAAAGATCCCCCTGCTACTCACATGATCATTATAGACATACACCAACAGCATCCAGACTCAAAGGAATTAGATAAATATGCTAATTTACTCCATCGTCATTGATGATATCCACAGAAATAGCCAAGAGTATACATAACATGTATGTATATATATATGAAATATACAAAGAATAGTGTTAGCATATTGTTTGTTAGCCATTAGCTCACCAGCTACAGCAGTTTGCCAACTAGCCCTGTGAGTATTCCTCCCTGCACCACCAATTACACGAGCCTCATTGTGCCACTTTCTGACTTGATCAAATGTCTTTGTCTCCCCTGATCACAACTGACCATGGATATATATGGCAGCATCACAAATACTTACAGTATATTATTAAGTCATATTCATCACCCATGTTCTGCAACATTATACCACTTTGCATTTGAAATCCTGGTAAGTAAACCATTGGATTCATAGGGGTGAACAGATTCAAGGCTCTACCAGACATACCAGTGTTTGAGACTGATGAGACTGACAGAAATGTAATTTTCACTAAAATAGTGACATTTTAAATATGTAATACAAGACCAGAAATCAAAGAGATGTAAAAAAAAAAAAAAAAAAAAAGACAGCATCAGCGTCCCCAAACCACTCTGTACGGCGGTTTCAATCTCAAATCACTTGACTGAGCATGAGGCACCTTTTATCATGGTTCATCCGCTGCAATTAATCTTTAACAAATGTGATGCAACTCTCTCCCCCTCTGCCTCTTTCACACATCCAGTGTTTCTCTGTCTTCGTCTCTCCAGCTTTCTCTCACACACACATAAATATTGTAAATATTTATCTCATTTCTTTTCCTTAATTCGGGTTCCCTCACGGCACCTACTGAGCCATAGAAGAAAACACAAATGCTTTCAGAGACGAATGGAACAAACCTGTTGGGGGTAGTAACCATACTGAGCCAAAGACATTCAGACTAGCAACATTGCAAAGTTGGCTGTAAGTTTCTTTCGCCATACTGTGCATCAACTGGACTGGAACATGACCGGACTCTGAGTCTCTCTGGGAGAAAATAAGGCACATGGAGAGACGGGGGGGGGGAGATTTCTCAGCCAGATGATTGGACATTCAAAATACCCAAACCTTAATTCCAGTGTGCAACAGTCATTTATGGCTTCAGGATTGCTCAATAATGCATCAAAACCCACAGGCCTCCAGGGGAAGCAGTCAGTAATCAAAAAGTAAGTTAAGGTTTTCATAATAGGGCCCTATAAATAACTGGGGACAGAAATGAGGGCATGTAAAATTGATGAGGGATGATTCAAACCCCATGAGGTGGAGGGAGCTTAACACAAGGAGAGGGAATGTGATGTTGAGTGGCCTGGCAATATGAGCACGTGGAGAAGATGGAATTGCACAAGTGATTTGTGTCACCGGTGTCACTATATAACTGCACAGATATATGGACGTTGTTCTAGAGGCGTCGTCTTTCAAATGGTGCTGTTAATGTAGAAATACCCCGGCTTTTACTGCACATTTTAAACAACCCGGCAACGCTTGCATAACCTCTGGCTATACCGAATAAAAGTTTCACAGAAGAAGAGCTGAACCTTTTTCATGTTGTGATTATTGGTTCTTCCTATTCCCGTGTATTACAGCTATTCCTCAGAAAAAACGGCAAATTTGTTTTTGTTTGAGTTTCTTGTACATTTTTATTATTATTTAATGTAATCAATACCAAGATCTAAGGTTCATAAATTATAGGGCTGTATATTGACAAGAATCTGGCAATACGATACGCATCATGATGAAGGGGTGAAGATTCAATATATTGCGATACTGTAAGCACGGCGAGAGATTTTTTAAAATCGAATTTTAGGAAAACTGTCATAGTACAAAGAACACACCATCATCTGAATCATACCCAATTTATGTAATTCTAAGACTGCTTAGTGACCCCAGTATGCAGTAATATTCAAATATAGCATTTTAGACATTTATACTGCATGCATAAAACGGCATGGTTTCTGCCCCAAACTGCATGTGATTATCATAAAGTGAGCATGTCTGTAAAGGGGAGACTCGTGCGTACCCATAGAACCCATTTTTTTTCACATACCTTGAGGTCAGAGGTCAAGGTTCCCCTTTGGAAATGGCCATGCAAGTTTCTCATCACCAAAATTTAGCATAACTTTGGCGCGCTCTTTAGCCTCCTTCGCGACATGGAACTATGACACGGTTGGTACCATATATCCCTTAGGTTATGTAGTTCCATATGATGTCAGTACATTCATTTCATCTTTAAAACTGAGACGCCTACAACCTTCGAAAGACAGAATAGTGTCCGGGTCCGCCGGCGGGACGTCAGATTTTTAAGAGGTTAATTAAAAATCAATAAAGTGTTTTGGAAAATCAATACAGTATCACAAAACATAATATCACGATATTCTTGTTAAATGGTAAATGGACTTGCATTTATATAGCGCCATTCTAGTCTTCTGACCACTCAAAGTGCTTTACACCACATGTCAGCATTCACCCATTCACACACACATTCATACACTAATCTAAATACTAATAAAAGCCATTGAGAGCAATTTGGGGTTAAGTATCTTGCTCAAGGACACTTCGACATGTCGACTTGAAGAGCCGGGGATCGAACCGCCAACATTGAAATTGTGGGCGCCCCGCTCTAACTCTGAGCCAGAGCCACCCCACGATAAGTCTCGTGTATTAATATTTTCATACACCCCTAATAAATTCCAAACATTTTCAACAGTGATTCCATTTTATATATTTGTCTTTTGTTGCTAATGTGTATGATGCAAAGACAACAGAGCACAGTACAGTTTTTTCTGAGTTCATTACAGCTTAGTTCAAGTGAGAGAAAACATACAGAAACACGACTTTTAAGAACTTGAAGAATATGGGTTGAAATGAGCGCCTAAAACAAAACTCCCACACATTATTTCAAAAAATGCAAAAGATGGTGTGCTTGAACTTCTTTGCATTTTCGGCAGCATCCTGAGTTCTCCAGCGGGCCTAACTCTAACGTCACTGTTCTGTGAAAAAGTATTTTAAAAGTGTTTTTGAAACTAAGGGCGTAATGAGGCCATGCAAAGCATAACCTTTAAAGAAACTTATTCCCTCAAACTTTAAATAGATGTTGTAATCTTTTACTGTGTGTAGAGATGATGATTTCATTAGAACTGCACAAAGAAAATAGATAGCGGTTGTCATATTATCAGAATTAGATGGAAAAAACAGTAGGAAAAAAAGGAATCAAACAATTAAAAATAAACAATAATGGGTCACACAACAGTAAAGAATTATTGTTACTACTATTGTTACGGTAATCTTTAGGGGTGTCCCAATCAAGATTTTTCAGCCCTGATCCCAATCTGAGTCCTACAAAGTGTGCTATTTTCACATGATATCTATTTTTAGAAAAAACATTTTCACACTGCCACCCGATAGTCCATGGCAAAGCAAACGAACCATAGCATGTGGAACAAAATGTTGTTTTTGAAAGGCTAAATGTCAACAAATATGGATTGAAACAGAATATTTCGTTACAGTTACAGAGAGAGGACGGAGCGCCACGTCGCTCACTGTGAGAGAGAGACACAGGGAGAGAGAAGGAGGACTGCATGCAATGCTTTTGTAAGTTATTAATAATAATAATTTGAATGTCAACATTATGAATTAAGCTTCAAGCTATTAAATGCAGCCCTTATTATGCAAACATGTAGTGCACACATTGGACAACTATTATAGTTAGACAAAAAGTGATTATTTTTGCTTTAATTTCTGATATTTTACACATATGATATGATGAACACTGTGAGCCTACATACCTTAGTGTGATTATAAATGCATGTGAGTGAAATGTCATGCAAATTAGTTTCTATGTCGCATACATTGTCTCAATGTGCTTATTCGGCCATTATGTAAACCAACGTTAATCGGTGCTTCTCCTGGCGACTAAAAGGGTCTTTTGTCATGAAAAAAAAAAAATCACACAAAACCCATCTATTTGGTTTTCTAAATGTTAATCGATCAATATGACAATACAAACATGTACAGAATAGGTATTTAGGAAAGTCAGGGAAACATATTATACACAATGATGGGATCATTTAAGTTTTGGAACCACATTAAAAACATTAAATGGCGTGGGCTTTGGTGGTCCTAGCATTAATATTGAGTATGTGCCGATTCAGAGTCTGATCCAGTACTTATATTTACCTGAATGCCGACTGAATATACATCTGACACATTGAACTAACAGTTGTAGCCTACTTAATCTGACGCACCTTATTTTTTTCATGAGCTTCTTGATCCAAATGCTGAAGGCTTGGTTCTAAAATATTAAGCTTAAAAGCTTAAATTAATGATATGATGTGAATGAAAGTTTAATTGCAGAATGTGACTGAAATTGTCGTGACACGATCAGCTAGAGAGAAGACGGACCAGTCTGTTGGAGTTGTGGGAACTAGAGGAACACTCAGTGTTGTACAGTGGCGTGAGAGAGTGGACCTGCTTCCCACACGAACCATCCTTGGTCCAGTAAAGACGACGACTACACTTTAACCAAACAACAGACAAGATTCATTTTCCATCTCACGGAATTAATTAGTGACAGCTGATACTGATATGACCTGCCACCAGCGATGTTTGTCATTTTAACTGGTGGAAGTGACAACCTGAATGTTTTGTACACTGCTCTTTGCTAATGAGAAAGAGACAAAACAGATTTGTTGGCATTTTGCAAACCTCAGTGTCTCTAATCTTTCACATTCACATGCTATAATTTTCACTTGCATATGCAGGAAATGCTTGTACAGTAGGAAGAAAAGCAGTGCTGCAACGCTAAAAAGAAAGGATCAGAATGTGATCTGCTTTATAAAAGCCGATATCGGACGATCCTTAGGATTGTCTCAGGACATCTCTAGTAAGTAACCTTGCATGCATAACAGTGAGACCAATGACTGACCCTGACCATCTTCACATCGTCATGAAAAGGAATGGAAACGACACTGCTGTTTGTGATTTAGATGCATGTATTTACGTGTATACTGGGATAGTTTCATTGACTATATGAGAAGTGGACGTAGTCACCGTGGCGTCCCCCTTGGTCTCGGTTTTTGGCTGTCAGCATGTTGTTATTTTGCAACCAAAAGTGATATGAGAGGGTGGAGCTAAGTACAACTGATCACTAATTAAGACATTTTTAAGACCAAAAATGTCCAAAAACCAAAAAGGTTGAAAATTAACGTTGATGAACAGAAAACACACTTTGAAAGGGTTAAAGTAAAGACAAAAACACGCAAACCGCACAACCATGTGTTAGCAACCTGTCAATCACAAGGTAGCCGCGCCCTAAAGCATACCCTGTTTTATGGTCTGTTTGACTCCAAATGGGACCATAATTTACTAAATGAACATCATACTGTATTGAAGAAGACCTGAAACTAGCAACTCAGACCATAAACTCATGTTTACAATGTTTACTGAGGTAATAAATCCAGTGAGAAGTAGGCTCATTTTCTCATAGACTTCTATACAATCAGACTTATTTTTGCAACCAGAGGCGTCGCCCCCTGCTGGCTATTAGAAAGAATGCAAGTTTAAGGCACTTCAGCATTGGCTTCACTTTTCAGACCCAGAGGTTGCCCACTGGATAGGAAATACTGTATCATCTAGATTAAAGCATTTAACTATCCCTTATCAGCCCTTCAGTCTATGTTTAAAAATCACAATGATAAACTCATATCGCCAATTAAAACAATAGCAATTAAATGGGACTCTACTGTAGTTCCAGGGACATGCAGGTCCTCAGTTGACTGCCAACCTGACAGATGGATCATTTAACACTCTGCAGTGACAAACGATGGTTCCTGGCCAGGTGAAACGTCCATCTCTTTTATTCCAGCTATATCCTCTCTGGTACCCGTACACAGTTTTCAGTTTGAATCACACTTGATATCACATGAAGAGAAAAAATTGAGTGGATTTTAGACATGCGGTTTGCCAAGGACCACAGAAAATGTCCTGATTCAACATTTATTAGCGTCTCTTTTTTTTCATATTCAAGGACCTGCATTCCCTCTCCCATCTGCACACGGATATTACTTGTGCAGGATCGCAGACGTCTGAGAGACAGAAAAGGCTCATAGATTTTTCTGCTACATCGGGTCACGGCTGCAATTCACTGATCTTTTTTTAAACAGCATGTACGACAAATTTGGTCTTCGCTGTCAAGGAAAAACGTTTTGTTGATCAAAACTAGACACTTTGATGCTATTCACTGAAGTTGATATAACCCTGAGAGGCTTGTGGTTTACATAAAAAAATGAATTTTAAATTAAGCAACTGATTCATTGTGAGGAGAAAACAGTATAAGTGGCAGGAAGACACTGTAGAACCTTGACTTTGAGCTTTACAGACAGGTTTGCATTCAAGCATACAGAATAGCAATAACAGTTATTCTCCACAAAGCCACATTAGCGTGCTGACTTGTTCTGTCGGGATCTGAGTAAATTCACAGTGGGTCTTTTGGGACGAGTAGCACAAAGCGCCAACACACTGAGCAATGCTCCATCAGTGAGTCAGAAAAAGCATATAGTCTGTTTGTGAGTGTGGAACAACAGAAATGATAACTAGTTGGACAGATTTGTTACTAGGTCTCATGAGGTAGCTAGTGGTATCAGCCAAGAGAAAGAAAACTCCCCCAAAAAGTACTGCACTGATGAAGTAGACAGCCAAAATGTATGAAAAGGAGACACAATACTAAGAGTAGAAGCGTCTGAGATACAAATTTATATGTATTTCATTCTCTGCATGTCAAACATCTTGCTTACCGTCAAACTTTTTATGCCTGGAGACAAATGTTGTCCTCATATTGTGGCTGCTCTCGTCGACCAAGTTCTCGAACTCCTGTTTGCTCTGCTGGTTGAGTTTGTCCTCCATCTCGGATGTGCAGCAGGTGTATCCCTGAGGACAGACACGCAGGTGCTCACCTGAGGGAGACAGAGACACAGAGCGTCGTTTTTTTACACACATCAATGCCAGACAGGATTCGTTTTTTTTTTTTCAAAAGCCTGAGCTGAGAGTCTTTGATCAAAACTCTCCTGTGATTTTGGGACTCTCATCACCGAAGCTATCAAAGAGGGACAGACCGTAACAAATGGGGAAGGATAATATTTGTCGGTACCCTGCTATCGGGTGAAACAGAGAGAAACGTTGATACAGCAGTGCATACACCACCTCATGCAGGATTTTCTTTGTATCACAATCCAAAGCACTGCAGTAACAGCAACTGAGCTCATGTACATCAGTATTCTTCAGTATTATGGAAGGCAGTGCATTCAGAATCTATATTTCAGTTTCCATGAAGTGTGAAGGCTATTATCAAGTAGGTAACATCAGCCACAATTATCTTTAAAACAGCAATTGATTTTTTTGGTCACTTGAGGCCACCACAACAAACTGTTAACACAACATTTACTTGTTATGTTGCTTTTGTACACATCCACCAGATACCAAGCAACGTTAGCATCCATTTAGAGTCGTGTTTCTGGCCACCTGAAGAACACAAGTGACAATTTTCACTCTACTTTCAACTCTGTATAACTCTTGGGGGAAATATGTGGCTCTTAACGTAGCTGTTAAATGCTCCACTATGTTCACCAACTAGTCGCTCACGGTGTCTGTCTGCTGTTTGGTGCTGAGCAAGTAGTGTACAGTGGGTTTATCAGAGCTTTTTTGCTAAAAACAATGCAGATGAGAGCTGTGACAGTGAACCAAAACAGTAACAAGTTGCAGGCCCAAAAACCTAAAACAATGAGCTGAAAAACAGGATTTTTATGCAAATGAAATGGCACGTTTAGGCGTGGCATGTTTTTCACGGAACGAGGCTAGCCGCAACAGCTAAAGTTAGTGTTAGCATCACATTTGGGGTCCGATTAGTTTATATATTGTGTAGTTAACGTTAGCCCCTTAGACATTCTCTGTCTGGATACGTTTTTGTTGTGTGGAGTAGAAATGGCACTATTTAGGAGGAAGCTTGCTGCAAAAATGGAAGTCGCCCACACGGATAATTCGCATAGTTGTCAATGCGGAAAAATTTGCACGAAGTTTTTCCACATTCCTATACTGTTTTTGCATTGCACTGGTGAGAAATGGCTTGAAAGATGCAAAAACGCTATGTACTGTAGAAATGGGGGGAACTGCAGTGTTGGCGGATAACTACTGGGATCTATTCACATTCATTTAATTCACTCAGAATTTAAGAAAATGTTTGTGTTGTAAGTCCATTGAGACGTCAGCTGCCACCACAAAACAATTAAACTATCTCAACAGCAACATTTTCTCTTTTTGGAAACCGGTTACTCAGGACAGACCTCACCTAGCTAACTTCAATAGAAAAGTAGATCCCAATGCTACCAGCCACACTAACCAGGATACAGTTTCTGAAAAGGCAAATTAAATGTAATCTTTTTTCAATGCTTTGCACACTGAATACAACATGTTATCCCTTGCACAGGGATAGTAGCAGAATGATCAGAGGTGGAGATCTCAAAACCTCAACATATAAAATCCAATATTACATTATCCGCATGGCCACGTACCAATAGCGGTGAGTGGTGGTTATTCAGATAAATAGTTCCTTTAAGAAATTGAAAAACTGTTAGGTATGTCACCTTGAGAGTGTGATGTTTTACAGAGCATTAAACTCTTAATTCTATACATAATGTGGTGTTTTTATGGATCAGTTCAAAGAAACTGTGAAATGTTTCTGGTGAATAAGTGTTCAGAGATAGGATTTATCCAAGGTGAGTAAAGTGTTTAAAAATTCCTTTGAATGTCCTCGAGAAGTCTTGACAAGTTGAGTGGTTGTACACGAGGACAATTAAAGCGATTGAAGTTAAATTAGAGAAGAATTAAACATCAATTAGTCCACTTAAAGTGTGTTCAGTATATTAGAGCGTACACTTGAGCTAAGAACTGTCTGTATGACTCAGAAACAGAAGTGTTGGATCTGAGAGAGGTTGTTAATTATTTGTCACATGTGGAGAGTTCACCCGTGTACAGTAGACCTTATTTAGAAAGCGAGAACATGTGAAACAATACTTTCAATCAGTAAATTGCCTCACACATCTGAAAACCCTCTCAATGTAAAGAAAGGGTTACTCTCACAACTGTGGATTATTCTCTGTGTGTAGGTGTGTAAAAGGGCATGAATCACATAAAGGAATGAGGGGAAAAAAAGATTCTGAAGTCTGATATAAAAAAATGCAGCTCTACAGCCATAATGCACATCCCTATCTGACCAGAAAGCAGGCTTAACCCATCAAGCATTTAACACAATCTCTATCTCAGGGCATGGTGATGGCAGCCTCACCTGGCAGGTGAGCTTCTTAGTATCAGGGAGAGACATGTGAGATTAGAGAGAGAATGATGATTTGAGCCAGATAACGACACATTCCTGAAGCAAACGCTGTGAGAGTGCTGAAGAACCTCTGGTTGAGACAACTACTGCTCCAAACACCAGGATGGGTTTAGGATAAGAGTGACCCGACCCACGTAAAGACTTCAATTAAACAGAGAGTCTGACGAGAATCAACGACTTGCACTGAGCAACCTCACAGACAATACCCACCCAGCTTCACCAAGCTTCACTAAATCTGCAAGGATGCGTGTGATTAAAATGCCTAAATCCAGAGGTTTATACACAAAGTACAAAAATACTCAAATCACTGGCAAAGCTGCTTCCACTAAATACTGGCTCAAAAGGGTTTTTATTTTTTGCTGATTGACATAAACTTTCACTGTGGTCCTTTCTGAATGTTTGAAAGCAGTTGTAGACAAAATAGTGTCCAAATCTGGTCATCCATCAAAAATATTTGGCACCCTGACGAAAGTTGAAAACAAGTCAAAACTTGTACATGTTTTTTTTTCTGGAAATCTACTGTACAGTAGATAACAATGTAAAAACATGGGTCATTTAAATCCCAGTAAATATGACCTCATAACAACCTCTTAAAGGTGCATTGTGTAGGATTTGGCGACATCTAGTAGTGTGGTTGCAGATTGCAACCGAGTACCCCTCCGCTCATTCCTCCCTTTCCAAGACTGTGGTAACGTGAGCCGTCGAGTTCAAAACCATGGTAATGCCGTTCGCCTCGCTCAGAAGCCATCCTTACCATAATAACACTACTTTAGGAGCAACAGAAGTCAGACGGCGGCTGGCGGTGCCACAGTTTTGCACTCTGCGACTCACGTTACTGCTGTTTCACAAGCGTGTCAGAGATCTATGGTCGCCTTCAGGTAATGTAAAAATGTGAAAGTCTCTCTCTAGAGCCAGAGTTTGGTTTGTCCATTCTAGGCTACTGTAGAAACATGGCGAAGAAACATGGTGGACTCCGTGAAGAGGACCCGCTCCCTACGTAGATATAGAGGACTAATTCTTAGGTAACGGAAACACAACTATTCTTAGTTTCAGGTGATTATACACTAATGAAAACATAGTTATATATTATTATTATATTCCATTTCTGCTAATAGATCCCCTGAAATGTTACACACTGTTCCTTTAACATCAATTCATTACCATCTAGTTATTTCGTTCCTAAATGAGTGAACATAAACTGATCAAACTCTGTTAGCCCAAACTTACTAAGTCTATCCTACCAATATAAAAAATGTGTTTAAATAATGCCTATTGCAAATACAACAAAGCAGCATACAACCTCAAGTTTGTTTTATTGCTGCTTTAGCGGCTTTCAGTGCTTTTATTACACAAAAATGACCTGGTATACAGATAAATGCAACAGAAATTGCAGCATCAGTTGACCATTAACAACTGCCAGTTATTAGAAAATGAAAGTGAGTAAGCTTCCAAAATGAATCACAGTCAGAGAACTGTGTTGCCAAAATATACCCATTTACAAACCAATATATAACATGTTTTCCTTCTAAATACTTGACATTACAGGGTCTATTTTGTTGCTGTTTCTGACAAAAATCACTTCAATCTAAAGTTATATGAGCTCGTAACTCAGAAGCAGGAGATTATGAGACGGACTAGAGGGCTTGAGTCAGAAGATGAGACCCATCAATGAAAAACAAAAAGAAACAAACAAAAAATTGAGGTTGTGGTAACTGTGTAATGAAAGTACACTGATCATAATGTGTATTTTTTAACTGTTTGTCTTCCTGGGCAGCAACATCTGTGGAGCCGGCAAAGTTGTTGCTAAAAAAAGCAGCCGTTGTGCAAATTCTTTGTAAAATAATTACCCTGTCTTCGACTCGTTACTGATACATACAAATACAGCAAATTTAGAGGTGCCACATTTTCTGCATACTCGCTGTATTATCTCTCCTCTGCTGCTCTCCGTCTGAGAGCATCAGACATCATTATCAGAGGTTTAAAAAAAAAAAAAAAAAAGTCTGGCCAGCAGTCGCATGAAAGATTTGAGTTTTTTTTTTTTTTCAGTTCTACCTATTAAATTTGAGAAAGGAAGATAAAATGGCTGTCGCTGCACCAGTGGTGGATTGGTGCAGAATAAACTCAGACTGTGGGATTTTTTTCCAAGGATCCTACTAAACAATGCAGGCCCTGACATTCCCACTGGTGTTCTGCATGCATATACAGTAAGCTATATAGATGAAGGAGCGCTGCATGGATAATGAAACAAGGAGGATGCAGTATGTACGTGTTGGTACTCTCAAATGTGCTTAATCCTTAATCAGTCCTTAGAGAGGCACCAAGCTACAGTAATGAGGTGCACCATCACCAACCCATTGTCTCCGGAGTAATGCACAGGCCTCCTGGCCACTGAGACCAAACTCCCTAAAACAACAAAATAAGCTGAAATGCAGAAGTCGATTCTCATTTGGTGATTCTTTAAGGCTCTTTTGTTCCTTTACTAAACGACAATGCTGTAATCTTTTAGCGATGCAGCAGCATTCCTCAACTGTCACACACTGTTTCCACTCTGTGGAGATGCAACAATGTGTGATAATCCTTGTTCCAAACTGTGATCAGTTTAACACATGCCCGCAGAGAAAACAATATCGTGCAGCGTACAGAGCTTGTGGTAAGTGTAGCGTAGTGGTATTATTTCATTAACGTGTTTTTCCATAATTGTATTTAATGTTTGCTTTACATAAATCTCTGTTGTTTATCTTCTCAGATCCAGATGTTCCCGTCATTGTTTGTATTGCATCAGTTTTGATTTGAGCTCTCATCTATAATCAAATGTTCTGTTTTTTTTTTCAAATGGAAACGCCCGCTGAGCCGTTGCAAAAAGCAGTGACTTAGGTTTCTAAAGTATGCTAATCAATAAGGTTATGAATAACGTAGGGCTGTCAAAGTTAACGCCATAACAACACGTCAGTAAACAGTTATTTTAACTGGCAGAACACAGGAGTTGCTGGTCTTTCGCTGCATCGATCGGTTAGTTTGTGTTATTGTGTGACTTTCGAACTAATGTGGCGTCCACACAGCAGTACATTGCTTAGCTTCTGTGCCATTACTCCTGTCTGCTTCTCCAAACTGGGAGCGTGCCAACCGCCATCTAAGTTACTGTATGTAACGTTTATACGCGGACCATAAAGATGTATATATACTGTACATGTAGCAGCGTCATCATGCAGAAACCTAGGACAGATCATGTAGGGAAAATTTGTTATAAGGGCTTGGGAAAATACCATTTTGACACTAAAACTTACAGTACATACTCAAAAATAATGGACCCACCCTTTAAAGTGTAGCGCGGCATGGTTGATCACATTTTGTTTTTGGAGGGAGATGTTTACATCGAGGAGTGGGGGGGGGAATTAAGGCTGATTTGGGGTCAGTTTCAACTGGCATGCATCGGCTGTTTGGCAAATGTCAAAGAAAACACCTAATTTCAGCCGTGTGGACCATGTTTCCCAGGATCTGAAATTGCAGTGTTTGAAACAACGCCCAAGTAAAAGTTTGACACAAGAGTATGGTTTATTGTCATAATGATGGATAACTTGAGATAAATGACATTTGCTTGCTGCAACAGGAAGCCCTGCAACTCTGAAGCAAGTCAATTTCAATTTGAAGTTTACGTTGATGCAACAAATTGACTTAACTTGTCAAAGAAGCTGGAACACCACTGTTGGCCACTAAAGGTTGGCAAGAAAAAGAAAACAAAATCAATAAAAGGCAGAACTGTCCTTAAGTGCAAATGACAGCTGAAAGGAAACCCTGGTGCGTTCAGATTTCATAGGCTGTGCACCCCTCTGTTCATCTTTCAGTCCTGTTTTTGTATGAACACATAATTTGACATATCTAGCTACTCTCACCACTTTGTGATGCTGCTGTTACATCAACCATCATAAAATAGGACTTTGTGAGCAGCCGGCAGGAGTGTGAGCTGCATGTTTATGTGACTTTTGTCACATGTTATTCCTTCTCTCCTTTTTCTCACTTGTCTTTTTTTTCTGGCTGCTTTCCACAATACAGGCACCGACATAAACAGCAGAATATAAATAGCAGTAATGCCAAAATAATACAGGACAAAACTATTCTACATTTATACACAGAAAACTTTCCTGCACATTTTTCCACTGTGTTTCAAGAGAACAATACAAACATAAAACGTCTACCTTGGTGAACTTGGGGAATAATCGTCGCCAAATCTAGATGGGATTTTGGCTCACTAGACCATATCTGTCCCGTTCTAGTTGGCTGCTTTGCACCCAAGATGGAATTTGAAACCAAGCTGTCAATACGCTGTACGCCTGCGAGATCACAGTTGTGCTCAGGCTCTGTCAGGCTGAGTTAAACTTGTAAGACTCAATACCAACAGTGCCAACAAAAATGGAGACGTAGGGGATGTCTGTATGGGTAGGAAGCACAAGTGGTGTTGCTATAAAAATACATTTACAAAGTACGAATGAAACAAATCAACTGTTAGTGCATTCATGATTGACCTAAAGGAATCAAGATCTTTTAAACAATAAAGCTGTTTAAATTAAATATGAAACGAAAAGGAATCAATGCACCTATTTGACAGCCAGAAAGACCCATTTCGCACCTTTTTCAAAGAAGTATGGTACGATGTGATTTTTTATACAGTGCAGTTCCATTTAATAGCTCCTATATACAGTCTAGGGTTGGGCGATTGGATGAATATTATGCGCCGCAGACACACACACCTGCTTGAATATATCAGCAATCGCCAATTGTTCGGCTGACAGTGGCTGGTTGGAAAAATTTAATACAGTTGACAAAACTATTAAAAAAATAGACATTTGAAGGATTTACACTAAAATTCCCTCCTTCCCATTATGACAACTATAATATAAGAACATTATGGAGTGTGGCATCCACTGGGTAGAGCGTGTACTATTAAGCTGGGTACACACCAACCCGACATCAATGAACTAGCACCAACAAAGGCCGCCCTTTGAGTCACCTCACGTCGCCTTTTGTCTTGGCCAACAAGTTGTACTCGAACACTCCGCAAAGACTACAGCCGACGGCCAGTTAGCACGTACGTTCTGCGACTGCGTGAGACAAAATAACTCTCAGTCTCTCTGAGACTGAGGACGGCGGGTATACAAGCTGTTGTTATGATGCGTACATGAAACAAAGCAGTGTTTGCCAACCATTTTCACACCACTCTCACTCACCACTTAGCTTCATTCCAGATGTCAGTGTGAATATATCTGTGTGTGGGAACGATCAGATGAGATGAAGATGAAAAATGGGAAGAGCCTTCTGTGTCTTATTTTTTGAATTTACTTGTTTGCTTGCTTTCCTCACTTCCGTTTCTCTTCTCGTGCACTGATTCGTATAAGCTGAACAGCCAATCAGAGTGATTTCTCTCACCGACGGGCACTGACGCCAATTCAACATCCTGAATCGGCTGAAAAACTTCCAACACAGGCAGACTAGAGCCGACGGTGCGGGACACACCACAAAAACTTGGCTGACGGACGCTCACCTTGCCGCAGTGGACTGGGTTCGAGTCTTTCCTGCATTTTCATCCCTCTCTCTCTCTCTTCCCTGCCTTTCCTGTCTGTCTCTCTCTCACTATCAGAATAATGCAATATATATA
>CAKAOI010030035.1:0-14870 GCA_916701655.1 Sebastiscus albofasciatus | reverse complement strand
TATAATAATTATATTATGGACCATAATGTAATAACATACCAGAGTATAACCATAATTTATGGTTATATTAAAATATTCAATATGGAATCTCACTTGCTGAGAGTAATAAAAAGCACAATCAGTGTCGGAACAATCCGTATGAACATCCCTGTGTTAATTAATAAAAGCCTTGCTGTTGCGGTATGCTTATATAGACAGTAGCCTCAGTAATGAAGTGGGGCACTGAGGCAAAAAAAAATAAATCAACAGAACACTGTTTTTGTCACTAACATAACCGTTGGCTGCAGGTGAAGAGGGGCAAGTGGGAAGTTGGGAACCGTCCCAGAGCACATCCATTGCGTCTGTGAAAATCTCTTGCCAAATCAGCACTGCAACCAAATCTTTTAATGCTGCTGAAACGTTTGCACATTTGCAAAAAAACAACTTTTGGGTTCTACCTATTTGGTAACATGCTCTGTCTGTCAGCCTTTTGACAAACCGGCAAAAGATGAAAGTGAGAGTGTGAGGTTTGTTTTAACTGAGCGAGCAGAAGAGAAACACATACTGTATGTAAGCCTGCGGGGACAACACTGACATAAGTGCTAACATATTAAAGAGGATACAAGTGTCACATCAGGTTCTTCATATAGAGAAACGCCTGCTTCCATTTAGATGTAAAACTACCCAGCTGTATCTGAAACATCAGGTCTGGCACATCCACCCACATTCATGATTCATTTCGCTCCTATCCTGATCACAAATTCATGGATCAGCACACGCAAACACAGACCAGCATGCACACATACATAATACATTATTTACTCACAGGTTTATCTATGACTTATAAGCAACTAGTTATGCAATTACGGTGAAGAAAAAAAGCGTGGTTAAAGGCCTTAACTCGTGTCTTTAGCTCGCTAATGTACCACTCTGTCCTTGCAGCTGCCTGGAGCGCAGATGTCAGAAGACACCGCTTTCCCTTTCACAACGAGCTGATCAGAGATTTAAATGTATGTAATTACAGAAGGCAGGATAATTAAGGACAAATGCTAATCTTCTTCGGGGATTTTACAGTGAAATGTTCTGGCATTAGCTCAAATGTTTCCTAATCAAAAGGAAGTGAGGCGTAAGAAATATTGTGCAATCACACATTAGTTGTTTTGTTCAGTTTCTTTGATGCACAGATGCGTTTGGCTCCTCTGGATCACAATCTTCATGGGCTGAGAAACATGATTGAAGCGTAGCATTGTAATTAGGGGAAATTGCTGACTACAGTTTCAGAGAATGCTCACATCAGCCGGCTCAATGCTGATGAACGGCTGGAGAAAAAAAAAAAACGGCAAGGCGATGCCCGTTTGACACATGCAATCAGCCACAAAGACACAGCTCCTTTCACAGAACAAGACAGTTCCCCAACCCATTATGAATGTTACTTGAAGATTATCATGTGTGACACGTATGTTTAACCACAGAAATTCTGATCTGCTAAATAACACAGTCAGGAATATAGGTCAGTGGGAGGAAGTGGATGGACCCGGAGGTATGATCATGTGGAGATTAAAGACAAACTAACATCATTTGTGCTTTATTCCACAGTTGCCTTGTATTCGGGCTCCGTTCCCTTTGGCTTCATATCCCTTGATGCTAAAGAAGCATGTACTCCGCGTGTTTGAGGTTTCATATGTAGGCAGATGCTGCAGTCACGTCTAATGGGCAGGCGTAAAGGATGGCCCATTTCTTATCACTTCTTTCTAATAGTGGTTCATTAAAACTGGCAGCAGAGCCTACAGTTTGTTAGGCAGCCATGTGATGTTCCAGCTCAGCTACTGCAGCAGAGTCCCTGGTAAGATTAGTCATGATCATGATACGATATTATATCGTTTCTTTGGACATCGATACCATATTTGCTGATAGGGATGCAACGGATCACAAAACTCACTGTTCGGATCGTATCACGGTTTTGAGTCACTGATCGGATCAGCAGGAAAAAAAGGGAGCAAATATAACTTTTAGAGATGCCCCGATCAGCAAAAAAAACAAAATAAAGTACTAGAAGCAGACTTCACTAAAATGTTTTGCTTTACTGAGAAAAAATGTTCTGCCAGAGACAAAAAATCTCATGCATGATTATGTACTGCAAAGCACAGTAGCAGGGGGCGAGGAGGACTGAAAGGCATGCTGGCATGTTACTGAAACGTCTACTTCTGTTTTAGAGAGAAAGAAAGCAGAAGCAACAAATAACACACTGAAAAGAAATATGTTTTTTCACAGACTCAAAATGGCTCAATTCAAAGCAAACACACTTATAAATCTTTAAGTAAAGTTGATAGTGGACAGTGTTACAGATGGACATACAAGCCTGACTCGTGTTTGCTCAATAATCGTTCAGCTAAATGGCTGCCAGCAGGTGGGTCTGTGTATTGTGTTGTTGCGCTACAAGGTGTGAGACCTCAATAGTCACGGAGCGCTGAGTTGAACTCCGATTGGTCTCAGTCACTTTGCCGACTCGTGATAAGGCTTCAAAGGGAAAGCTCAGGATAAGGCTTCAAAGCTGAAGTTAAGGAGGTCCTGGGGCTTCCACTCCAACATGGTAGATCGAGTTAAGTGAAGATTTAATGCAATAATCAAAATAAAAATAAAGTGTTTAAACCCATCTCACTCACTCATACTCATTCTGCCGCACTAATCTTCTTTGTCACAGCTCAGCTGAAGCTTTTTCTCTGCAAGTTGAGAAATGTCCCATCGGGTCATTTCATACTCATTTATTTAAAAAGAAACAACACAAGAAAATAACGTTTCATTAACCAGATACTGGTTCCTTTCAGCACCATAACAACAAACTGAGACTTGGGAAATGGCCACAAGTTTCTGCTCCAGGAAATCAAATTTACTTTCATTAATCTCCATTAAATCCTCTTGTTTCGAATGCATTCTGAGCGGCATGGCGACAAATGACCGACCAGGGGCCCATATTGACTGCATATATGCTTAATGTCTGTACCATATAAAGTATATAAAGATGGACGAGGCGTCTCCACTTCCTCCCACTCTACAGGAATGAAGCCAAAATATTCCGGATAGGGGAGCTGCTATCTTGACACTTTGACGTCAGTTGGAGCCAGAGTCTGGGCAGTAGTGATCGGACGGTGGAGTCGTGGTATCGAGGTCACCCGCCCGAACCAATCATGAGCTGAGCATGGCCACAGCTTGTCAGCGAGAGAGACTCACAGCTGTCAATCATGACGTTTCACCCCCTTTTTATAGCATCAAACAACTAATTAAAAATCAAACTTATCTTGAATTTCTCTCGGGATCAATAAAGTTACTGTCTATCTATATATCTATCTTATCAGAAAAATTAACACTTGAACATACATCAGCGTGATGAGACCTACCTAAAATGATTTATTTGACGTGTACTTTGACTTTTTAATTTGGCTTTATGACCTATACTGCAGCCAGCCACCAGGGGGCGATCAAGATGTTTTGGCTTCACTTTTGGGGAGCTGTTATGTCGTCCATCTTTATGTACACTTTATGGTCGGTACTAAGTTTCCTGGCTGAAATTTTCACTTTTACAGTATTTTACAGTTTGGGATTTTATCAAATGATGAATTTCTTTCAGATTAAAATGCAAGAAATCATGGAGTTAAGATAGCAAGTAATTGCCGTTGGATTTAATTAGCTACTCCACACTGCACTTTTACATCCAGACTGCGGAGGTCGGACAGAAGCAGTAAGTTAATACCTTTTTTTCTAAAGCCCGAAACATCTGTGCTTCCACTCTCAGTGTAAGAGGCCAGTATGCTGTGTCACAGCTGCATGTCGGACTGTCGAATAGCACAGCACCTTTCCAACGTCAGATTAGATTGTCCAGCTATGTGTAGGTGAGAAAGGAGCCAGGCCAGGGTTTTTACTGCTCTCTCTATCTCTCTTTTTCATTCTCCACACAACTATTTCTGTCACTTTTCATTTTAACAACCCAGTGCAACACTATGAATGCCTTCCAGGAGAGGCTGTCTGAAAATGTGAGCCGTTGTACCCATATTTAAACGCCCCTAAATGTGTTCAGTTCCACTGGGCCACTGCATTAATGGCGACAGCACATGGGAGCAAAACACATAAATCAGATATACACCTTAAAGGGATAGTTCAGGTGTTTTGAAGTGGGGTACTTATCCATAGTCTGTGTATTACCTACAGTAGATGACAGTCTGCACTCCGCCAATTTGGAGAAACAGACAGGAGTTACCGCTTGGAAGCAAAGCAATATACTGCTGTGGACGGGACCGGCAGCAAAACGTCTGTGTTCTCGCCAAAGCTACCAGACTCCATTGAAAAAAACATTAATTTGACCTTGCAGAACAAGGGAATTGCTGGTCTACCTCTGCCTCGATTGGTGAGTTTGTTTGTATTATTGTGTGACTTTGGTAAGTTCTGACTCACCACCTGAAGTATCCCTCTAAGGAAACAGAATTCCTTTCATCTAACAAAAAGGCACAACAAACAAAAAATACCAAAGGTAAAGTTCCAGTCCAAATACAGCACCAAGTGAAGTCAAGAGCTGATTCAAAAGGGTCCATCATGAAAAGATGCATACAGCAGCAGTACAACTACTCCATAATCTTCTACTTGGGAAATTAAAAATGCTAAAGAGACCATTTTTTCATTTTCATCCCCCATAACTACAAACATATGTTACTGGGAAATGTGAAAGTTGCAGAATATTCCAGGGCAGCTGCCGGAAAAGAGTGGGTCCATTGCCCATGGAGGGTCTGATGCCAGACAGTGTGATTAACTCCCAAAAGGATTCATTAGTCTACCTGGCCAAAGGGCAAACTGCATATGGGCCATGCCATCTGGTACATCCCTTGTCCACTTTTGCCAGCATTTATAAAGTGAGGACATCCTCGCCAAAGCTTGGTGCCAAACAAGCCAACAGATCATGAAGTCAAGAGAGAAAAATGTATTATCTATCCATGCTGAAAATTCATAAAAAGGTGTATTGATGCAGTGAATGCGGAGTGTGGCAACATCAATTGTACTCTGAGCTGGTTAGTTTTATTCCAAATGTGTTCCCCTGAAAACAGTTCACTATAAAGAGCCTAAAAGAGCTAAGTGCGTCGTATACAGTAGGTACGTTGGAGAGTAACCCACTTTGTGATTGAAATCAGGCTTTGTTTTTATCTGGTTCCAGGATATCTTCGACTTGCTGCCTGCCTACAGCAGAGCCAAGCTCAATAACAGGGATGCATCATCTTGAATGAATCTCATTTATTATCATTGATCTACCACCAGATTCCAGCTACAGTCTCATTCAGGACTGCCTCTGGAATATCTGCCCCCTCTCTGCTCTTATAGTCCGGCTGCCACAGAGACTCATTGCCTTCAATGAGGGCAGAGGCCTGCAGGAGCAGGTCCATACTCTTGACATTTCAATTCATTCAATTGAGTTTCCTTATGCCAGGTCTGCTACGATATCCATGATTCAGTTCATTCGTAACTCAGTTTCCCAGTTTTTAGCATTGATTTTGATCAAAATTCATCACTTGCTTTGCTATACAGATTTACATACCCGGAGGCAGACTGCTATCCAGTGCACACACACACATGGACACGCACACACATGCACATGCACACGCGCGCGCACACACACACACACACAGAGCGCATTCTCCAACAGTCAAACACAGAAAGACACAGCAGTAAAACACAGCAGTGCCTTCTTTCAACACAATAATAATCTAAATTTTGTTTTATTTCTTTTAATACAACATTTTATATTCAAATGCACACTTTTTTTTTTTTTTTACTTTGTTTGCTGCAGGTCTACTAAGTATGGCTTTAAAATCTTTTACCAACTAAAGGAAGCTATTTCATAATGCCTTCATATAAGATAACATATTTACATGTCCATGATAGATGGATATACCCACATACATAAGACATACATGTACATTCACACTTACAAGTATTATTACATAACTTAATCATATTGTGACACTGAATTAATCTAAAGGAAAATTATGAAATCTTATTCCATCATTGGTATTGTCTTGAAAAGGCATGTTACAGTCACTTGTTGGGGGGTTGTATAGATTATGTTGTGCGTTGACGAACAGCACTTTCTGTGAACTAAAGGTCATTTAAACCATTGACAAGTGTCAAAAAATGTGAGTACAATCAATTGACAAAATCTATGGCTATAAAGGTCTGGTTAAAGAGAGCTGGACTTATGTGACCAGGAGAGGAGGGTCAGAGTCTAAAATGTCTCTAAATGACCGTCCCTGACAGTGTTGGTCTTTTTTATTTTCTCTCTCTCTGCTCTCTTAAAATGTTTCAGCCAAGTTTAGCACACTGGACAGTAAAGGCTAAAAGGCTGGCTGAGCCTCCGCTCGCTGTGAAAGGTTGACACCTCTATCTTTGAGATCTATTGACTCAGGTACAGCTTAGGCCCCTCACACATTTGGGCCATGACTGCCCTTTCTCTATTTGGGCTGCGGCACATTTAAAAGGCCCTTTGTTCAGCTGACATGACCTAGATTAGAGGGCAAACAGGAGCAAAAACATGCAAATAGAATTAAAGGTTGTTGAATGATGGAAGACTGCCTGATGAATACTCTGTAATGTTATGAAAAAGGAAAAATAGCTTTGAGCATAAGGCAAAATGAGCAGGTAGTCTTGTCTGTTTAATACTCCAGATGATATGTTCTGCTTAAAGGTTACCTTTTAAAATCAGCATAATGAAGCATCCCTACAATCAAATGCATTCTGGGAGTATTGGGACATCTTCTTCCTCTAAACACATCTAAGTCATATTTAAAATGCAAAGCGAAAGTAGGTTACCAACTGTCAGAGGATTCTCTGGGTACTTTTTACTTTCTGTGATGAACTACATCATGTCACCTCTCGCAATCCATTCTAAAAAAATGTAGTTCAGAAATGAAAAATACTGACCATTAGAGAGTGACTTATAACCTCACAAAAATGACTGCATATCTACAACAGTGCTCATTTAGACATGACTGGAGGTAATTAAAGTTCACAGCAGCGAGACTAGATCTTACATTGAGCTATTAAATGATAAACCTCAAGAGATGTGTTGTTTCTTTTGCTAAAACATGAAGACAGACACAATTGGAGCAAAATAATTAAAAAGAAGTAGGAGCATTAACATTAATATAGTTTAGTAACAGTTGACAGGATGGTACGAGCAAGCTTGAAAACCAGGTTACCAGGTTTCAATTTGAGTTAACATTTGCTAGTTCAAGCTTGTGAAGATTATGCTGCTATTCTTTGTCATGATTGTAAACTGAAAATCTCTGGGTTTTGGACTGTTGGTTGGATGAAACAAGCAATTTGATGATTTCACCATTGAATCTGCATTATAATAGAGGTGTAAGAAAATATCGAAAATATTTAGTATCGTGATAATATATTTTGTGAAACTGTTGATTCTCAAAAACACTTGATTTTGAATTAATAGTTTACGTACAAAGATTAACTTAGTCTTAAAAAAGTAAACTTTTTTTGCTCAGATTTTATGCATATGGTGTTGTGTTCTTTGTACTATGACAGTTTTCATAAAATTAGATAAAGAAAATATAACAGTATCGTAATATATTGATTTGAAACCCCTGTAACATGATACGTATCGTATCGACAGATTCTTGCCAATACACAGCCCTACATTATAATTGCCATTTTTACTACTTTCTGCCATTTTATGATGAAAACGACTAATAGAGGAAATAATGAAAACGATCAGTAGTTATAGCCCTGGTATTAATCACTTAAATCTGGACATAAATAGGAATAATTCTAAATAATATTTGTTGTATTCTGAATGAAACCACAATCATTGTTTGTGTGTAATATTCGGTTAAAAATCCTAAACAGGTTTCCTTCTGTAACCTATTAAACTTACAGTAGGAACATGATTAATGATAATTAATTGTTATGCTGAAATAACACATGAGCAAATGAATGTTTAAGAGTTTTTACAAGCGAGTTTGCACATGCTTTCTTAGGTGTTATTACTTGTCAACAGAAATCACCAAATTGGAAGTAAACTCAATTACTGTGTTAAATCACATCTGTCTGCATGTTGAAGTGGGAGAAATGCATCAAGCTCGATTGATCTCACCGCTGCTCTGCCATCTGGATCTTCTCTCCATCACCCAAATCACCCACTTTCAACTATTTCCACTGGGGCTCGGGACCCAAATTGAATATGTCCAAACAAGATGACACAGATAATTCCCACAATCGCCCCAACCATATGTTGCCACACTGGGAGGCTGCTAAAAGATTTTCTAACTTTGAAATAACTTCCAGAGTTGGAACATTGCGTGACAGTAATGGATAGATAAATATATGGTTCACAGTGTGGTGTGAAGCAGCGAGGTAAAGCTTAATGCCCTGAATAAAATCAAGCTCAAGCTCATAATTTTATGGTGCACTTCAACGTCAATCTGATGTCAGCCCTCCTTTTAGTCTGATGAGCAGCCTGCGTGCTTGAAACACGACAGCAGTATAGGAGTATATATAAACACAATTTCCACGTACGTGCAGACTGTTTTGTTTACAATTATCAACTCTGGCTTCCATCAATGTGAACTGACAGCATGGCAGGCAGATAAGAAGAAGATTGATCGTCTTTAATCAAAGAGTTTATTTTTTTATGGTGTGCCTACATGTTGTTACACGGAGTACAAGATACAGGTGCTTTGTTTGGGTTGAAATCCCGAAGGGCAAAAACAGTTGTTTTTGTCACTATTTTCCTACAAACATCTTTTTGCTGAATTCCCCCAAAGATGATAAGTGCTGGAGGCTTTCCATTTTTGCACAATGACAGAATTGCACCAGCTAGGTTCTGTATTGAAAAACCTTCTGTACTGAAAAACCAGTTGGGCTAATGAGAAGCTATTAGTGAGTTGGAAATATGAAAAGGTAATGTCTCAAATTTCAGACAAATGGCCATGAACCTCAGACTATGTTTCAAGAAAAGCTTATTCTAAATGATAGAATGAATCATGCTATTGACGTGCACAATGAGTAGAAAATAGAATTTTTCCAACATAAACTGTCGGCTCATGGCACAGACATCAACAATGCAGGGATTTAAGATAAGTTAATGTACATATGTGAGTCATATGTAAAGCCAGTTTTCTGCTGCGTTCACGTCATATGGGATGGACGATGTTTACCAGTTGCAAGCATTCATTTTGTTGGACTGCAAAACGGTTGTATGATTGCAGTGTTGGTCATGTGAGGGTTGCAAATGTTGTGCACTGACAACATAACACTATATCTATTCCATTTAGGGTTAATTACCTAGAATGACACAACTTTGGCTAATGTGAGGCGTCAATTTTTGTTTGGTTATTGGGCATTTCTGAAATTACTTGACTTGGTTGTTGACATGAATGCTGTTTACAAGTCAGAAACTGATCATTACTATCTGCCAATCAACTGAAATATTTAATCATGATTAATCACATGATTGTCCATGATTAATCGTGATTAATCGCAAATTAATTACACATTTTTTTATCTGTTCAAAATGTACCTTAAAGAGAGATTTGACAAGTATGTAATGCTCTTATCAACATGGGAGTGTGTAAATATGCTTGCTTTATACAAATGTATGTATATATATTTGTTATTGGAAATCAATTAACAACACAAAACAATGACATATTGTCCAGAAACCCTCACAGGTACTGCATTTTGCATAAAATATATGCTCAAATCATAACATGACAAACTCAAACCCAACAGGCAACAACAGCTGTCAGTGTGTCAGTGTGCTGACTTGACTATGACTTGCCCAAAACTGCATGTGATTATCATAAAGTGGGCATGTCTGTAAAGAGGAGACTCGTCGGTACCCATAGAACCCATTGTCATTCACATATCTGGAGGTCAGAGGTCAAGGGACCCCTTCGAAAATGGCCATGCCAGTTTTTCCTCTCCAAAAGTTAGCACAAGTTATTTAACCTTCTCCGTGACAAGCTAGTATGACACGGTTGGTAGTAATGGAGTTTTTCTAGTTTCATATGATACCAGTATCTTCACTCTAGCTTTAAAACTGAGCCCGGTACAACCTCCGAAAGATCGATTGTGTAAAAACGTTAAAGAAATTAGTGGCATTGAAACGGTTTTGCGTTAACACGTTATTATTGCTTTAACCTTGACAGTCCTAATAATTACATTAACTCCAATATGACAAGAATGCAGAATTCACTTTCGATGTTGGAGTCAAACTAACTAAAAAGTTGACACCAGCAATGTTAGGAACCAAAATAACATTTTATTTACATTTTATTTTTAAACACAGATCAAATCCGTGAACACAGAATGCATCCTCAAGATAGATAGATAGTAATGTTATTGATCCCGAAGGGAAATTCAAGACATAGTATACATAGCAAAAAAAGTCCCTTTTGAGCCATATTTCAACAAAAGTTTTCCATTAATTGTAGTCAGACCACTTCAAATACTCTTTGAAATCTGATTAGCACAATAAGTGCTGCATTCCCTCCCTCTGATTTACAGGTTGGAGTGCTCACCTTGAGCTTTTTATAAACCTCCCATCTAACACTTTAATCCGTACTCATTTTAACTACATTTCTTATGCATTAATGCTTTAGTGAGCATTTCTGCAGTTCCTTGACTTATGCAGTTAGTGTCTGAAACCAATATGCGTGCTACCATGTCTCTTGGTAAATGTCAAAGGTAAGCCATCGTACAAGTCGAGCACTTGAGTGGAGATTACGGCCATGAGCTCCAGTCATGCATGCGGCCTATCAGAGCAGACCTACAGCGTACTGTATAGCTTCATGCCTCTGTCATGGGTAATGCCTGTGACCAATTTTCCAAACAGAATTTACACTAGAGTCCGGAGTGAACCCTGTATGCGGAAATAAGAACATAATAGCATATGAATTTCCAAATCACACCCAAGGGAGAAGGCGTTGCACAGCCTCATGAGCTGTTTCTGAATTATAGCAATCCCTGGCTGGTGGTTAGAGCTTATTTTTACCCTCTTTTTATGTTTCTAAAAAAAGTTCATAAAGACAAGAGGTCATGTGCGCCACAGTCATATCAAACCGTCAAACTCAGGGGGAAAATTTTATATTTTATGAATACTCAACCAGCTTGACTAAAGCATATATTTTATGCAGGAGTTTAATTCATGATTATTTCACTGTACTGAGAACTATGTTTCTTCTTTCTGCAGTATTTAATGACTAACTAAACATGCTTTTACCTTAATTAAAGTTTCATTGAAGCATGAGGTCAATGAGGTATTCCATTCATAATTGAATAAACACAAATAAATCTCTAAATCATGTATTAAATAAAATTAAATAATGGCATCACTTGAAATTGCCAACCCTGCTCTACTGTCGTCATTTAAACCAGTTAAACATTATTCATAACGCTAATGCCTTTGTGAAGGACATATATTAGGTGAGACTGAACATATTCTTAGTGCCTTACCCATTCTTGTATAAGTGAAAGGACTGTAAGCTGCAAATGCTTGTGTCAAGATGATACAGGTACACTTTCACAAACAACAACATTTAGTCCACTTTAATCGAACTCTGGTGCGGTTCGTGTGGGCGGTTGTGAACGCAGTAATTGTACTCTGATGCTGACCAAAACAACCGAACTGAGACCGTTTCTGAGAGGTGGTCTCAGACTGCTTCCAAGAGAAACAAAACGCAAGCTGCCTGTGAGAGCATTTGTTGAGATGGACACAGGTAAACAACAGGTTAACATGAGTGGGAGAGGACTGACTGATATTTGTTTGGCATCTGGGCTGAAGAGAATATACAGAATATGCTGAATAAAGTCCGCAAAAACAGTGACGAATATGATGTCATCAACTGGAGGGAAAGTGAAAAAACTTCAACAGCATTAAAGTATGCGATTCTCTGCATCGAAGCGGCAACTCTCCAGACAAAAAAAAGATACATTTTCTCCTTTGTACACGCCACTCAGCAGCTTATTTCTTTCGGACTAGCCTAACGGACTATGGCATGTGAAAGTACCCTTAAACAGTTTTACAATTAACTCAAGCAAATGGTTCAGTTTGCTTTAAACTACTGAAATTG
The DNA here is from genome assembly GCA_916701655.1 of Sebastiscus albofasciatus. Lineage (NCBI taxonomy): Eukaryota > Metazoa > Chordata > Actinopteri > Perciformes > Sebastidae > Sebastiscus > Sebastiscus albofasciatus. The sequence continues at coordinate 2,766 of CAKAOI010030035.1, read as the reverse complement.
CCTCCAAATTCATGTTTCTGCTATGGTCATGATACAACATATAAATTACAGATGCTAATTTAGATGTCTTTTTCTAACCGATATCTGACCTTCATTAACTGTTAACCGACAAGGTTAGTTTTAGTGCCTAACAAGCCGCCCAGCTGCAACGATAAGCCGATGCACAAACAGGTTAATTCCATCATTTATCACCAGCTGCATTGTATGCGCAAAACAGAAAGTCCCCCGGTTCACCCATCCGGGAGAGTTACTGTAGCAGCCACGATGCTGCGTGTATTGTCGTGGACACATGCAGCCACTTTCCCAGTAAAAGTCTCCACCTCATCAACTGGTTTAGCTGTGAGGAGGTCAGCTGTGTGTCTGCCTGGCGTAACGTTAGCGAGTGTCCGACAGACCGTGTGTGTGACGACGGTGAGTATGACGTTATCAGTAACATTTTAGCGGTGAACATAGCAGTGCAGTGTGTTTGCGGTTTATTTGTCGGTGAAGACCCAAGCCAAACTCCTGTGTCTTGCAACACTGGCTCAGCTCACTTAAGGTGGGTTGTTAAGGTGGACCAGCTATTCTCCTTTAAGTGACAAGCCGCTCCTGCGGGTTTTTCTCAGCTTTTTAATATAATTTGTAATATTTCTTTTAACCGTTTAACTGACAGCATTAATCAAAAGTCTTATTGTCAGTTAACGGTGAAACAGTTAATTATTAAGGCAAGTTTAACATCCCTAATACAGATGTGTTGGTGGAGTTTTGCTTACTAAGTAGAACCAAGATTCACACTTTCTGTCATGCTAACTATTTTTGATCAATCTAATTCTTGAGTGATTCATCATTGATGTCCCGAAAATGAACAGTTCAAAACTATAGCTCATTCTTGTCTTTAAAATGTTGGCTAAAAACTATTGCACTAGTGTATTTCAGTTCAACACAGTGGCTTAATATTTGAGTCTAGGAGGGAAGAGGAGGAGACATACGGTGAGGTTAAAGCCTTGCACTCGTGCTCTGGATTCATCATGCTAACTGGTGCATGACTCCTAAACACAACAGCTGGTGGTCTGAAGAGCCCGAGGTAGAGCCCCAGGGTGCGAGATGACCAGCCCACTCATTTACCGGCAGCTTACACAGGGGAAGAGAAACAGCGGGGTTCTGGGAGCGGGAGACGAGGCTGGCTTCTTTTCAGATTCTAGCACCCTCCAGGAGCCAAAGGACTGGGGACGCGCCAAGAAGCATCACAATGGCAGATGTTTCATTTGACACATGAAGAAATCCGAGGGCCCAAAAGATGTAAACACTGGACACGGGCTCATTAACCCATCCATTTCAATAAACCCTTCCAAAATGCTTGCACCTCCTTTCCAACGGGCCTTGAATTAATGAAACTGGAACTATGAAGGCTGACGATTTTCTTTCTCAAGCCTCATCAACATTCTCAGAACCACTTGGAACTGGTCCTCTTCTGCCATTAAGGTTACATGAGCTTGTCACATTTGTCATGACAGCGAGGCTCCCTGGAGATGCACTATGTGGCCCCATTCAAGTCAGTGGTGTGAGCCGAGATATCTTTTCCTGCAAGACTGCTCTACGCTCTCATCAGCTACAGGGATGGGTGATTTAGATGAATTGTTGGCTCACCCCCGCTGTTCTTCTTTAGTTCCAGGTGAATTCTGATGTCCCTGTGAAGCACTTTGCAAGTCCTGCGTCCAACATGCTTCATTACGAGCCAATTTGATCAAAAAATACAATGTGCGGCGCCATCATACATGCAAAACACATCCAGTTATACAAGGCTTTTAAAGCTGCAGTGGGTAGAAATGGAGCAAATATGATTAAAAAAAGTTATTTTTATAAAACGGTCACTATATCCTGACAGTAGTGTATGAGACAGGTAATCTGAAAAAAAAGCATGTGCCTCTGTGTCCTCCGGTGCACTTAGCGGCATCTGCAAGATTTCACAGACCGGAGGAAAACAACCAATCAGAGCAGAGCTGGAGCCTGTCGTCTCTGAGCAGCTGTCAATCACTCGCGAACTTCAATCAAACGGTCAAACTAGGTAGCGCTGATCAAATTACTGTTACTGTAATGCCTATATCTCGCCTCAAATGATTTCAGAAACATCTTGTAGTGTACTGTTTAGCTGTAAAATGAGAACGTTTGTGACCCGGCAGCCAGGTTGAGACCAGCTGAGGAAATACCAAGCACCGCCCACCAGCCGGAGCACACTTTCTCATTTTACAGTTAAACAGCACACTACAAGATGTTTCTGAAAACATTTGAGGTGAGAAATATTCATTTCAGTAACAGAATATTGATTCATATTTGATCAGCGCTGCCTAGTTTGACCGTTTGATCAGAGTTTGCGAGTGATTGACAGCTGCCTCCATTGAATGAACAGCCAATAGGAACGCTCTTTCTGAAATGACCTGTGATTGGCCAAATCTGGCCAAATATGCTGAAAGGTTATTATAGACTTTTTGCCCAACGATGCCAAAACCTTTCTGCCAACTGAAGCTTTAAAAGCCACCATAATAAAATGGGGCACAAATTGTTCAAACACAACTTTTAGCCGTAGCTAAAGAAGCATTTTTTTAAACTATTTTTAAAAGCTCAATTGCAAAACCTCTTTTGCCTTCTTCCCTCTCATATTTTGTTGTCAAAGATTTAATGTATATTTAAGCCTTTTTTGCAGGAATCAATCATCATAAAATCCATTAACATCAGTATAAATTTGGCTCTCACAGATCACTGAGTAGAAGGAGCACAGCACCTAAACCG